>JAZHYW010006400.1:0-232475 GCA_037355805.1 Ixodes ricinus
TCCTGGAGCCTTTAACGTGCACCACGCAGTAGTGATACACGACCGCACGCCGGTACGATGTTCATCCAGATCGAAACGTGCAGGGCTTGCACTCAGGACCCTGAGTTCTGCTGCGCGAGCTTTCGCTCCACTTGCTCCGAGCTGCATATGCGCCATAGACCACTCGGGCACCGCCCTTAAACATTTAAGGATCTACGAAGGTTGTGTTTTCGGAGCCGTATTCCTCATGATTACAGGACTCTGTGTTTTAGGAGTTTATTTCTCGTAAAATTCGGAGGGTGTTTCTCGGAGTCAATTTTTTCCCAAAATGGGGAGTTTGTCGGAGTTTATTTTTGATATATTCCAGGTTCTCCGTAATTTTGAGCTTACTCTTACTGTGCATTCATTTTCTTAATTAAGTATAAAAACAAATATGATCCGGACACAAACCTGCATGCTATAAATTCGTAAGAACTTACCTGTATCGAAATATATTTGTTCAGCTGGATTAGGCATTTGCACCCTTGCCATTGGTAACACTATTTGTCCGACAACAAAACGTCTCGACCCGTGTTGATTTAATAAACGTCAATTACTTAAAAATCACAGAAATCCTTGCTGTAGTTTCTAGTCAGCTCCTCTTCTACCCTATTCTATTGCACCGCTCTACCCTGCGGCTGCTCAGGAAGGAATGGTCAGATAGAACCTTTAGCTGGCATAACCCCCCTTCCCTCTTCTTCACCCCTATGATCATTGATTTCACTGTTCTAAAACCATAGCCCCGTCTTCCTCTAACGAGTCCAAACTGAAAACTAGAAAAATGACCTTTGCCATATACCCAAAAACACAATGACCCGTTCTCCCGACGGTAAACCCGCTTTTTCACTTATCAGATATTTGAAAGGAAACTTAAGATGCCTCTCTTCGGGATCACTCACACTCTGTTCTGCCCAAACTTATCTGAAGCATTATGTTTCTTTTTCGCCATTGTGACATCAAAACTCAATTTCGCCATTATGACATCAAATCACTCGTGAGACAGAGCCAATCTCTGCAATGTACGGAGGGAGGTGATAGGGCAAGACATATGCCTATATCTAAAGAAAAATTTCTTTGCTGCGGCACGGAGCATGACGAAACGAAGTTTTGAGCTTGGCCATTCGCTGAGCTTCCTCCGTAGATCTCAACGATTGGTACTCACAAGTGCCTTTCGGCAAAGTGAACGCTCCAGATTCCGTAGAGTGTAGGTGTGATTCATGCATGGCGCCTCTACGAGGGGCGTTCATTAAGTTCGTATTTTTGTCACGAAGAAATAGACATTCAACAATGAAACTAGGGTAGGAGTTCAGTTATTTCCTATATATTACCCACCCTCAGTCACGCACTTTTTTCCAGGGAAGGACAACTTGCCGGAGGCCGTTGTTATGGAGCACATCGTGTTGAGTGTTCAAGGGATCGCTCCAGTTCATCAATCACTTGTTCGTCGTCGTTGAAATAGTTTCCACGCAGTGGAGAGTATTCATGTGAGGGAAACTCGACATGACTTTGACGTCACGCCGCGTATCACGTCACCTGTTACCTGGCACCTGGCGTCAACCCACACCATGTCGTGACATTGTCATGTCAAGTCACATTGTACAGGAACGCCATGCGATTTAATGACGCCAGGCGACACCGTGAGTCACGTTATGTCATAACGTCACGTGACAATGCGTCGTCACGTGACGCCATGAGGGCACGTAGAAACATAAACGGGAGAATGCTGACAATGAAAACAATAAAAACAGAACGTTTTCGCTACTTATGCCAGAAAGGTTCTCGGTCGATTAAACGAATAAAGCTAGGCGGGTGTTAAGCCGCCGAAACCGAGGGCGTGAAATTAAGTGGAGCTACACGGTTGAAACTTGGTGCGCGCTTTTGGAAGTGTTCTTCGGTGACCACAAGGCGGTGTTAGTTCGTGTCCTATAACGTTGCATAATACGTTCAAGCAACCACACCAATCATAAGGAAGAAAACAGCACGCATATGCAGTTTCGTCGTTCCCCGGTTGTCAAACTTGGGCGCGCGATTTTCAGCAGTGCTCTTCAACTATACCACAAGGCAGTCCTAATTTGTGTCCAGTAAAGTAATTAAACAAGTTCACGAAATTCTCTCTACTTAATACACCCTAAACGGCTCCAAAACGCCATGGAATTTGCGTCCCGTGTGTTACTCGGTTTAATACGAAACGCCCATGCGGACTCTATGGTGCGCGCTCGCACCTTTACCGTTCATTCAATTCATCTGCTCTGTAATGACACCCTATAGCGGCTCCCACGTCGCACCTCAGCTGTCGCAGTGTTTCACCTCACGGGTTGCGTGAGTGCCCTGACTTTTTGGTGCCGATAATACGAACTGTATGAACTCCCTTCGTATATCTCTGGTTTCAGGAAATGGAAAAAACGTACGCTGTGCGTGGTTCACATAAAATGCATATGCTCACGTATGAGGTGCAGTACAAAGAGGCCACGAAATATTTATAAATTCTGAGCAACTTAACACCCTTTCTTATCGACGTTATGATATTATATTCCCCTTTTAATCAAATCTCGAAATGATATAATGTCTACTTTAACGCAAATAACGCGGGTTTGTGAGCTTGATAAAAAAATGAAAGCCGTTTACAACTCCGTGTAACGCCGGAGTGGAGCGCAGCTCTTGAGGAGGAGGAGGGAAGGGTACTGAGGGGAGGGTATACCCTCCTTTCTCCTCCTCCCCTCACGGGGGTCACGTGACCTCAGGGGGGGTAGTCACGTGACTTGGGGAGTCACGTGACCTGGGGGGGGTCACGTGACCTGGGGGTCACGTGACCTGGGGTCACTTGACCTAGGGGGAATCACGTGACCTTATGGTTACGCCGACGGCGGCGCCGACGCCGCTCAAGCCGGAAACGGCCGCCTAAGAGCTGCGCTCTAAAAAAGAGTGCCCTTGTTTTGGGGTGTGAAGGTGTTAGTTATAGGCTCTCAAAAATCTCTTATGGATGTAAATACTTTAATGCGACAAAGAACCGATGCCGTTCTCCGGCCCACTGTTTCGCGATATAAATACAACTTTTGCGAGAGTTACACAATTTACTAAGGGAATAAGCTGAGCTAGTTGGTTCTGATACATGTTACACAATTTGTTTGGAGCGCAGCTCTCAGGCGCCGTTTCCGGCCTGAGTCGGCGACGCGGTCGACGTAACCGCGCGTTGGATTATGTGACGCTATTATCGAAAACACGTGACTATGACGTCACGTTTGACGTCACGTGACGTCACACGCATCTAACATTGCCAATATTCTTGATAAATTTAGCGTTGAAAACCTTTTCCGCTAAATTCGAGCGGAAGAATATTTCCGCTAAGTTTACCCTTGTGACGTTAAATGTGACAACACCGGTGACGTCTCATGTGACGTCACATGTGACGTCACGAGGGTGACATTTTCCCGCAAAATTTAGCAGAAAATTTTCCCCCGCTAACGACAAGGAAGAGGGCATACCCTCCCCTCCTCCTCCTCAAAAGCTGCACTCTAATTCGGCGATCTAAGTCGGGATTACGAGTCTTAAAGGAGACCCTGCAAGGACTTTTTTACTGGTTTTATAATTTGCACCGAACCTAAGCGCACTGAAAGCAGTAACTTAATGAAACATTTATTTTCTCGAAATTCGCTTTATTTTAAAAATTTTAGGCAAATTAAAATTGCAAAAACAAGCAAAAATAACCTCCCTCATGACGTCCTTGGTTGCTTGAGTGGCCGTGAACTAGAGAGGGGTAGTGAGCTCAGCGAGCGCTCACGGCTGCCGCACTCCGTGTCGACGGCGCGAGAGGGCGCCACTAAAGCATGTTCTGGATAGGCTGTATGCAGCGGGCAGCCAGAGCGGCTCTCATTGCATTTGCTGCGCGATTAAACACTAATTCGGCATGACACTTCATTGGCCACAAATGACAGCAAACACGGGGTAAAGATCAGTTCAGAATGGGAGCCACTTCGCGCTGCCATACCGCGAAACGGCCGAACCGCAAGACAAAGCTGCTCACCAAGGCCTTGGGAACGCTCAGAGCCGGTCGGATCCTCCTGTCTCATACGACCGCAGCGCCGCGGCGCACATCCGGGACCTTCTCGCGTGTCGGCGCCTGATCCCACTACTCCTTTCTAGTATGCGCCGCCTTTTCCACCGCTTGGTGGCGGGTATGTCGACGGGTCATTTCTTGTTTCCGTACTTTATAAACTGCATTTGTTTCTTTTCTGATCTAAAATACTGAACAAAAACTACTTTCATAAATAATTGAAACGGTTCGCGCCACTTGTATTTTGTATTTCGACTAAAAGAAGCTTTAGCGGCTCTGACCAGTAGTAAGCCCAGGACTAGGGTGCCTACATGTTTCCGCTCCGCTTTAGGGTGGCGCCAACTTCTTGTTACCCTTCCCCAGATCCTCTCCCACCGCCATTTTTTCCCACTTCTTATTTCGCTAAACGTACACAACGTTGAGTTTCTGTAGTCTCGACACACCGGCAACACTGTGAGGCCACTTCCGTTTCCGTTCATAAGAGGAGTCGGAGGCTCAGCGGGATGACGGTCGTCATGGCTGTCGCTCTCTTTATTCGGGATTTTCATATTTTGAAGTTGCAGAGCCGGAAGTGTTGCGTTGCTTTTTATCGAAACACGAGTTCCCGCGACAAAATGGAACGCGACAGACCGGCTTTGAACGCCGAAACCTCGCCGTCGGAACGAGAGCGGTGAGCGCTCCCAGTCCCTAACGAGGGTTAGCGGCGTAGTCCGGACCAGCGCACGACCGGCGAGTGTGGCAAAATGGTCGACGTAAAACAGCGGAGGTTGCCGTGGTAACGAGGTAGGCAACACTGGTTTATCGGCAACAGGTATCACAAACGCGTTGTTGCCACCCTAAGCAGCGGAGCGGCGGAAGCATGTAGGCACCCTGCTCAGGACCAAAGACGCCACATTTTGCGCGCTTTCGGTATGCGGAGTTGCCCTCGTCGGTGGAGGAGGTTTCTGCGTCGTCCGGTTAAAACATGACGAGCTGATACGTAGTTACTCTCTCCGCGCCCGCTGGCTTGGCCGAACCCCAAGAGACGTGGAAAGCGCAAAAAAGATAGACGCTTGACTGCGATTGCAGGGCCCCGGCAATATTCGTAATCCTGGAAGCCAAATGAAGACGATTTAAGTTTTCTTTTTTTTCCTTTTCAGATACAAAACAGCTTTATCCAGCGATTGGTTAACTACCCCAACCAACTAGCATTTTTTTTAAATCCCCGGTGTTTACCCTTTCAGTAGGCTAATTAGTATCGCGAAACTCGCAATAGTTATTGTGAAATGGACTAATAAAAATGTCGCAAAAACCACATTGAATATACCCGCATCTTTTCAGTGCCGTCCGTGAGTGAAAGTAGGTTTGCCAGTCGAGCATGCAGCCTAAAGAATGTAAACTATATGCTCAACATTTCTTCCGTGCTGGTGCCTAGTACTGGAGTCGAGCTTCCAAATCTTTCATTTGACACCACGAAAATGCTTGGATTTCAGTTGGGAACAAAGTCCAAAGAGGTAAAACCCATGCCTTCCAATAACATCACTTGTTTCTTTGTTGCCGGTAAACTCTTTAAATTAAAAAAAAGGAAACATTGAGGGCCAGAATTGTAAATTCAATAAATTCGCAAAGACAAATATTTTGATCTTTGGGATAATACACTTAAGCGATGATCGCTGGTGTGTTTAGCAAATTTTCAGGCAAACAGCGGAAACCATGAAGAAATCGCCGGAGTGCACCCTTTAAGCCGCCGTCACGCTCATGATACATCATACGAAAGACAGCCTGCCGACAATGTCTGGGACATGTTTGTTTCGCGTTCAGCGGACCTGTCACATTGGCCATACAAACACCGTCTGAAGACATGTTGAAGCGATGCATGCATGATGCAAACATGCGCTTGGCGCATACGTGAGGCGTGCCCGCAGGTAATTCTGCCATTCATGTCTGCAAGGGACGGCGTGTCTTTTTGCATGATGTAGAAGAGAGCAATGCGACTGCGGCTCCATGAATGTAAATTAACGTGTCCCGGGGTTAGGACCCTTGTGGTCACAGCCTTGTTCCTATACAGGTGTTGGCGAACGCCCCTAAATTTTGATGCTGCTGAACTGAGCAGGTTATGCTGCAGAGGTGGCGGTAATAAAATTAGGGTAATCAAACCGCAGTAATGAAAATACTTTTTTAGTAATTAATAACGTGTTTCATAACGTTTTGTGTAGATATTTAAGTAATGTAGTGAATTACCCCAGGAAGGTAAGGGTAACGAAAATGTTGAATTACATTTTGGGGTTTTTCGGGTATATTTTTCTGCTCGTATAAATTGAAGGAAAATATATATTATTTTTATGTACAAAGTAAGATAATTTAAGTTATTCTGGTAGGGAAGAAGAAAAGAAATATATTAGAGAGGACGGTATGGGTTTCGTGGACCCGCCCGAAGATAAGAAAGCACCGAGGTCAATGGCCACTTGCAATGGAGAAGGAGCACTCAAACCCACGGTTCTATTGGTGTGAAGAAAGTAGGAGTGTGTCAATAGTGAAATTGCCACAGGAATCGAATTGGAATCGAATAGTGAACTGTCGAATCGAAAATCGATTACGAAATGTATTGTCTGTGATGCAATGATATCAAACAAAATCGCTGAGACCAAAAAAGGCGTCTGTGTTCGTATTCTAAGAACGCTGAAGGAAAGAGCGGCTAGTACAAATAAGAACGGCGTGAACGATCGCCTGACGAGCTTGCCAAAGAAAAGTGTGCGTCGCAACTGAAGATTCTGTCCATCCATTCGCTTGTGGATACAAACGTCGGAGCGTGCTTGGCGGACAGAGGGATACGGCTTAACTTTTTGAATCAGAGCGACGCCTTGCGCCACCTGGCCGCGACACTTCGCTCGACATCGCGCGAAGCGACAAGTTGGCGGACGAGTTGACGAGGTTAGTTCAATCGTGCTTGTTACCCGTGTCTCGGTCGTTAATTGTCATACGATGAACGAATAAAACTGGTTTGTTGCACACAGAGATGGCGGTAGGAGGCGCGAGGGACTTGTATCCAAAATGACGACGTCAAGGACGTCGAAGGAGCTCAAGCGCGACTGCATCGTTCGAGGAATATAAAAAAAATAAACTACTCTTTATTGGAATTGTTAGCCATTCGAGATTTCTCAAGGCAGGCTGGATTTATAACGCAGCCGGTGCAAGTTTGAAAAAACCAGGAGGTGTTTTCTTCTATTTTAGTAGCTTTTGACGTATAAAAAAAGAATTAAATTGAATGATTCGGCCAATCAGCATTCGATTAATATTCGCACTCTCGCCCCCTCCCCCCTCCCCCCGCCCCCCCCAAAAAACAAAAAAACAAAAAAAAATTTTTCGCAGAGACAGTAATTTATACGGGTATCCCTAGGTAACCATGTTCCCAGAACAGCTGCGGGAACATGGTAACGTTATCTACAGCTTAAAAGAGGAATAGTGGAGCGCAGGTTTACAGGTCACAAATAAAGGTTCGAGAATGGAGCAATCTCCAACCAGACGTATGGTTATAGTGATGGTAAAGCGTTCTTCTCTTTTGATCTCTTTCTTTTTTCTTCTTCTTAGTAGCAACACGATTAGATAGCTGCTAATCCTCTCATTTTTTTTATTTGGTTGTGGTATTGCGAGGTACGGAAAACGAAGCGGGCTAGTATAGACGCTTTGCAGCAGCTGTGCATGGGCGCCGATAACTGACCTTCAGTTTTCGTTTCCTATTATGTTTATCACTTCATTATTACCATAGCAGGTCAGGTTATTGCCATCTTAGATTTTATTATGTCTTTTTCCCCAGCATTGGCCTTTGTGGAGACTCGTCCACACCAGTTTCGGTGGCTCGGTATCTCGGTAAAACAAGAGACGGTCAGCAATGGCGGCTGTATTCTGGCGCGTGTGTAAAGCGTCTATATTTATTCCATCCACCTGTCTTTAATCCCTCAGACAGAGCCAAGAAGCGTGGAGTTTAGCTTTGTGAAATCACCCGTAAAAGGGACTGCCTGACCTCGTCTCTAAATCTCGCTTTCGCTTCTCTTACATACCTCACGAGCAGCTTTGCGATGCTTCAGGTCGGGTGTGGTTTGTCTACATAAGAAATTTATAATAGGAATAAACTAATCTGTAGCAAGAAAGCGCTAATTCTGTTTTGTATACGATGAAGGAAAGTAATTTGAACGCAATATGATTATTTTTAGAAGTAATCTGTAACTGAAACTGATTACTTTTCCCGCCATGGTAATTTGTACGCTAAGTTATTTGATTTTTTTCCGTATCACCGAAAATAATTTGCAGTGTAATTTGATGAGAAAATAAGAGTACCTTGGCGACCCATAGCATGTCCCGTCCGTCGATCCGTCCGTGCATTTTCCGCTAACTTTAGCGGGGGAAAAGGTGTCACGTGACGTCACGTGACCTATATACCTCGAGGAATTCGACGGTACGTGACCTATACATCAACTCAGTTTTCCCGCTAAATTTAGCGGGAAAACTCACGCTTGGCCAAGACATCAATTCATTTTCACCGCTAAATTTAGTGGGAAATGGACGTCACGTGACCTGTACATCAATTCAGCTACCCGCTAACTTTAGCGGGAAATTTCACGCCTTGCCACCCAGACACCAATACAGCTTCCCCGCTAAGTTTAGCGGGGAAATCAACGTCACATGAACCATACAACCATTCAGTTTCCGCACTAAATTTAGCGGGAAAACATTCGTCAAGTGACGCACAAATTCTCTGTAATGCCTTTCATGCATTGTAGGACATTTAAGGTAAAGGGCGCTGCCAATTTGGTATGTTAAAATAGTTTCTGGTGAAATCTAGTAAGATTTCGATGAAAGTCGTGAGTTGCTGCGACCGCTTTCCGGTCTGTCTACGCTGCCCTACCCCGAGTACGTAGACGGACGCTCGCCTGGAACACCGTGCCAGAGATCTCTCCGTTTCAGCGCCTTCGTAAAACTGTTAATTAACGATATTAGAACGGCAGGGTAAACCTTTCGTCACCCCGCCTCCAGCGCGCGCTTCCTATCTTCGTTAACGCTTCAGCGTCTGCCAACGCTGGGCATTGCGCACGCGCAAATACCAGATTCGCCTGAAATGTAGAGAATGCGTACGCGATGGGCTGACAACAGCGCCACCGCAACGGTGTGACGTCAGTGATGCGTGTTGGGTTGGCGTATATAGAATCAAAGACCAAGGTGTGACTAAGCAGCAAGTAGCGCAAGTTTCAAGTTATGCAGGGCACGACGCAGATACACACACACACACACACACACACACACACACACACACACACACACACACACACACACACACACACACACACACACACACACACAAAAAAAGACATTACAATTCAGAATGCCTATCATAAAGTAGCATGTGAAACCGGGTCCGCGAAAAGCTACCACGGGCCACTGATCGAAGAGACATCTGGTAGCGCCGCTTGAAACCATGGCGAAGGGCGGACTTTATTTGGCGGCTGCAGCGTGGCTAGCTGCCCTGTCAATCGCGCGTTCTCTGCACTTTCTCTATGTTGCCCATTGATTGACGTGCCCCTCTTGGCGTTCCGATGAGTCAAAGAGGCATTTCGGAACACTTTCTGCCCACATATTTTACTCTGTGGACAGGATTCAAAATACGGCCCGGCTTAGATAATTGGCGCAGCACAATCTAGATGGGGCGCACTTCACTATTTTTTTTTCTTTTTCCAGGAAAGGGTATATTTAGGCTAGCAACCTGTCTTATGTGGCCGACATGTCTGGCAGTATCTGTTTTTCGTGGAACCCAAAAGCAGCTATACAAACACATACGGATGTCAGAGGCGACAAACAGCCCAGCTGACAGCTTCGACAAACGGCCGTCTGCTTCCAGTAATTAAGTCTTCGCACTTCTCACGACGCATCTATACATACGAGAGACAAATACGAGGTCCAGTAAAAAGGAGTGATAGCTAATCAAATGCAAACAAGCCTCGGAAAGAAATATTCAGAAGAGTGATCAATAAAAGAACGAATTGTAGGTCCGTCGTTTGCCGAAAACCAGTAGTATTCGATCGTCTGCTACTTTTTATTAATATTTTTGTTTCATTCGGCGCCATTTTTTGTCAGAAAGCTACTCCAACCCAGGCTTCCAACAGCTCTATCGACTGATTAAGAACAGACACGTGACCCCTTCGTTAATTAAATTGGGCGAAAGAAGCTAATAAATTAGTGCGAATTAATTGATTCCCTGCCTTTGTTTGGGTGTTTTTGTTTCTTTGCTTTTGAGTTGTTTTTTTCACAGGGTACGGAGCATCGCTCAAGCGTTACCTTGTCTATCTTCGATCTGCGGGTTCTTTGCCGCGAGGGCAAACGCGTAACACGGGTAGAATAGGGCAGAATTTAGGGGGACTGGTTAGCTGCCATGAGGAAGCCAAGCCGAGCCAGAAAAATGCTAACATAAGTTAACATCCAAACACGTAAAAACGAAGGAGATCGGAACTTCGACAAGCTCCAAATAATAACACAATAAAAAAAGTTCATGCCGTTAAAGAATGTGGTGGGCTGAACACAAGAGATGACCTTACTCGAAATTACGATCGCAGCACCATCTCTTTTTTGTGTTTTTCTTCCTTCCGGCTTATACTATTAGCCCTTTTTTTTGTTTGTGTCGTTCATAAGTGGTGCTCGGGAGCTCATTTATTTTGTAACCACTTCTCTTAAGAGTCTCGGGTCATTTTGGGTTTTGTTTCGTTTTGTAGGTTTCGTTTTCGGGGAGGCGCCATTTTTGTTCTCCGACTCATTAATTACGACGCAAGAAAGAAAACTGGCAACTCTGCGTCGTCTGCTTTTTTCTGTTGTTGTTTTTCGTCTGCTACAAAGAGTTGCCGCTACCGCCGTTCTGGCGGCGGTGTGTTTAAATCTTTCTCCCCCTTATACTTCCTTCACACATAGCTCGCTAAATCAGGTAGCTATTTCGTCTATAGGCATACGCTGTCGTCCTGGGTATACGCATAGCATGGATACCTACAAGGTCTATAGGTACTTCCTGGGCGGAGGCCATTTTTGTTTTGCGTTGCGTTGTCGCCCTCGTCCGCTTTTGGTGTTTTGGTTTAATCGCGTCAGTCTCTTATTTATCCCATGGAGGAGGCGTTCGCGGTGGCAATACAAAATATTGCAGGCCCTAATTTATTCGCCGAGTTAACCAGTCAAACAACGTCGAGTAGTAGTATTCGAGCCTGCCTGAATCTGAAAGGTAGTCGGCAAGGCTATTGTCGAGGAGGCGAAACTGTAGGGTGGGCTTTGTCAAGCCTGCTTTCCACAGTGTTTAGTGTTTACCCAACAGAAGTGGAAAGTCACCAAACCACCGAGATTCCAGTTTGACGAGGTTTGACTTTTGCAAAGTTCTAACGTGAAGTTGGACAAAAGTTCGATTAGAAGTTCGACGCTTTCGCGAATGCGCGAAAATTTGACAACGATTGCTGACGCTACCTGATAAGGTCAGAACAGGCCAATATTTGTTGCACATTAATAAAATGCCTTTAAACATTAAAAGTACATGTATTGGTCCCGGTATTGTATAAACATTGCTAATAAGTTTATAAAATACAAAATAAACTACTTTATCAATGATTTCTGCTCAAGATCTTTTAATCATTGGGCAGAATTAGGGCAACGAAGTCCGTAGGTAGAACTTCGTCGAACTTGGTAATCATTTTATAAAATATAAAAGAAACTACTTTATAAAAGATTTCTACCCCAAAATTTTAAATTCTTCTGTAGAAGTCGGGCAAAACTGTCCGAAGTCGAACTTTATCGAACTTTGCTAAAAGTTGTAAGGCCTGCCGAACCAGTCGAACCCCAAGTTCGAAAAAAGTTCGCGACACCCCTAAACACTAGGCTTGTGGACTCTTTAAGTCATCTTCTCCGGTCGAACGCAGGGCGCAGATTGGACACGAGTGCCGTGTCAGACTACTTCCAAAAATCCCTGCATGCAACACGGCGCGTTGCATTATGGGGCATGCTCTTTGCCGTGGAGAGGAGTGGCATAGTTTCGATTTCGATGGCCCCGTTGGCGAAGTATAGCATCTCTGCTCCTGCATGAAAATAAAGTCTTCGCTCGCTGTACTGCACCCACTCCTCACCGTGAGGGCCCCCGTTGAAACAAGAACCTATGCATCGGCCGTAAGGAATTGCCTAGGCTCCGCGAGGGGTAGGAGTATGGCCGGCCGCGTCCCAAGCCTTTCTTGGCGGTCCTGGCATTCCATCTGCAGAGCGGAGCATGATCCTCCCGGCTCACGGATCGTTTAAGAAGCCCATTGTGGAAAGATGGAACAGGATGACCGGCCCAGTATACTTCTTCCATGTGCCTTCATAGTAGCTTCAGGTTCCTTCGTATGCCTTTATGTGCCTTCCTGTGCCTTCATGTGCCTTCTTTCACGCGCGTTCAACGTGCCCTAACATTTTTGTTCGTTTGGTAGGCAACAACTACAACATTATAAATTTAGGGAAAGCCACATATGCGAAAATGCGAGCACCGTATTTCGTCTGACGGGAGATGTCGTGGAGTAGGGTCGGCACAATTGAAACCGAAACTGAAGCCGAGGGGCACCCAAGATGCTTTGCACACGGCCTTACGCCGCTAAGAGTGCGCGCTGCGATTTTGCGAGAGGTCTGTTGGGGTTTCACTGATTTGACACCAGCCTCGACCGAGCACCGACGTAGTCATCGAGATTAGTCAGCCGAGCGCAGCAGCCTCCAGAAACAAAAATAAATAATTCACGATGCTGTTGTCCCCATTGGTTTAATTCACAACTTAGACACTAGAGGCGCGACGGTTGGATCTCCTCCCTATAAGAGAGGGTCCATCTTACGCTATACGGAGCGTTTCCAAATTAATGGCGGGCGTCTCTTGCGGTGATTGATCGCAAGTACGCATGCGCTGCGTTTTAGAGTGGCGAGAAGGAAAGCAGGCGGAAAGACTCGTCTTTCTTAAACTTAGTCTAGGTGGCGCAAGCTACCGCCCGATACAAACGGCATAGCCAGCAACATCCATCCAGGCGGAGACGCTTGCAGACAATCGCCGCTTTCGTTAACTCATCGCAGCTCGTATTGCAAATGAACCACGTGACCCCAATCAAGCAATGCAGTAATACAGTACTACAGGCTCTCTACCCCTTCCCAGTAGTCACGTGCGGAAAACATGGCGAGAAAACGCGACAAAACGAGAACTGCAAGAAAAAGAAAAAAAGGTGACTATATGTATTATCTGAAAGTTCACTTATGAAGGAACACAACATACCAGTTCTGTTCTTGGTGGCTGTATTATCACTCGATTCTAACTAACTATAGACCTTTTTCGCATAACCTCAAACCAGCCAGTAACTGACGTACCCTCGACCTGGTGCATTTTTGGATTGCCCGCTGACACAGGGTATGCAACCGCCAAGGGTATGGGCGAAAAGGCTTAAAAACGGACGCCGTGCTTGAGATAGTTCCGAGTGCTCCTTTTTACCGTGCTGCAATTTCCGAAAATCTACGGTTGTCTGGCTACCACTGGGTGGTCGTCGGATGGATAAATAATTTAAAAAAGCATAAGAACAACAGCAGAAAGT
Source organism: Ixodes ricinus (assembly GCA_037355805.1). Taxonomy (NCBI): domain Eukaryota; kingdom Metazoa; phylum Arthropoda; class Arachnida; order Ixodida; family Ixodidae; genus Ixodes; species Ixodes ricinus. Next base: position 13,660 of record JAZHYW010006400.1, read on the forward strand.
GTGCCATGAGCACAAGAAGCTGCAGCGCGAGTGTGGCTGCATTGTTATCGAGCTTCGCATTTTCCCCAAGAATCCTTATTTATGAAGTCAGTCGATTGCGAGCTTGAATCGTGAGAGATTCGTATCAGATTCAACGTCACGTTTAAGCTCACGACCACTTCGTCTACGATAAGAGGACCGATTTTAATTCCCGGTGCAGGTGGTCCAATTAGGTTATCACTGCAAGCCCCATGGTATGTGAAAGGCATGAAAAAGTCTACATGCCACCACTCAAGATGGAGCTATCAAATGCCGAGAGCTTACCTGCATAGACTACATTAAACTGCTCATATATACTTCACCGTGGAAACTCAATCAAAACACCCCATCGTCTTCGTCCTCGTTCTCTCGAGGAGGCAAGGTGATGGCATGTGAGTAGCCAGCTGGATTCAACCGGACAAGCTCCAACCAAGTTATTGCAGCCCACCATAGCCAAGTCTAGCCAAGTTCCCCCATACCCACACCGTTGCCTACCCAGATAGCTGTGCTGCCAGAACTAGCCGGTATTTCTTTTCTAAGCCGCTAGACGGCGTCGTCGGCGCCGCAATTCTCAAGATGGTGGTGCCGTTAAAGAAAAGGTCTATACCTAGCGCGAAACTGAAATGTTCTGTTCGTTTCCCGATACATTTTCAGCAAATTGTCCGCGGTTTTGGTTTTTGTTAATTCTCGTCCTTTGTTCGCCGGATCTCATCGCGCTGTTTTCTGCGGTGCATTTGTGCGCAAACTTGCCCAAATTTCCATCCTATACAGTCACTCGCAGCTTATAAGTTATCAAACACAGTACGTGGCCTATTCGGACGCGCTTCACGCTTTGCGAAGGATGATGTACACCTTACTGACTGTGAAGCGAAAATGAGATGCTGAGTGACTGCATACAGGGTATTTGATTTTAATTCCAACAAATATTTTTATTTAAAGCCGTGAAAGGTATAGTAATGCGGTCTGTGCAGGTGAGCTTTGCGCCCAGTGGGGTCATTAAATGGGGAATTAATCGTCACGAAGAATAAAATAAGCAACTAAAATTTGGTAACCTTTTTTTTTATCAGATGAAACTGAACATATGGTTCCAATTAGAAACTCGACGAGCGTCATCTAAAACCACTAAATCAGTCAAGTTTAGAAGAATTTGGATCACGTCGTAAAAGGGGGGTGGGGGGGGAGGGGCGCTAAAGTTTTTACCTGTGCCACGGGCGAAACTGCGTGTTTTCGGACCGCCAGCATAATTGCTCCTGTTCCACGAGTGGAAACTTTAGCGTACCCCCGAGCAATTAGCACATGCTTCAAACATATCTGCAATTGACTGATTTTGTGTTTTTAGATTAAGCTCAATGAGTTTCTGATTAAAATCATGTGTTCATTTTTTCTAATTAAAAACAATAATTATTAGAACTATCGTGATATTTAGCACCCTGTAGTATGTCCTCCTGGCCACTCACCTGCATAAACAATAGTGTAATTTTCACTGTTTTTTTGTTAAGTAAGTCGGTTCGAATTAAAATCTAGCCCTCTGTGCAGACGCCTTCATAGAGTCAAAAATCATGCCCTTGTAGCTTGTTTCGTTCTCGTTTTCTTTTAGAGCGCAGCTCTTAGGCGCCCGTTTCCGGCTTGAGCGGCGTCGGCGTCGCCGTCGGCGTAACCGCAAGACCCCCCCCCCCCCCCGCCCCGAGGACCTCGGGTACCTTCGGAGATTCCTTCGGGGGACCTCGGGGAGGGGGGTCTACGTGACCCCCCCCCCCGAGGTCACATGACTCCCCCCCTCAGTACTCTTCCCTCTTCCTCCTCAAGAGCTGCGCTCTAATTCGGCGTTACAGGGAGTTGTAAACGGTTTTCACTTTTTTGTTGTTGTGATACTGCTTTCTTTCATCTGATGACAGACTCCTCTTGTATGAGATCACGTCAAAAGATCACGTCAGAGGGAGCGTTCGTGATATGATGTGTACTTCACCGACAATATATGATCACCAAGATTCACGCTCGTCAACCTCCTCCAGCAACTGAAGTAGGTTCTCACATCTAACGAAAGTTTCGTGCAGAGAACCTGCCAGTTTAGTAAAGTGGTGAATTTCACTCTATGCGCGTTATATATCACCTAAAATTGTGGCCATGAACAGCATATTGCGCGTGTCTAGAAGTGTGTAAAAAGTTAGAAAAGATTCCACTCACAGTTTAAAACTCACAGCAGGATTTTTTTTCTTTCATTTTGAAGTTCCAATATCATAAACACATGCGACATTTACTGGAAAAGAATGAAAAGAACAATTTAATCCAACCATATCATTTTCAAAACTGTTCATGCAAAAAAAAAAAGTGTCTAAGCACTTCATAGTTCAGACGGAAACATCTCCAAATGACTATAACATATTATATACAGTTTAACTTTTTATACGCTGAAAACCGCTAATATCGTCTTGAGCTTGTATGATCTCGAGTGTTACATGGAATTATTAAATTATTAACAAATAATCATATGACACGCTTCACTCTTCTTAATATCCATTTTCAGGGTTGTGAGAAATGCAGTTATGCAGATTTCTGACAGCTTAAATACAACGAAAAGAACATAGTTGGGACTTCTGAGTATTCACGTAATCCGACACGCGCGCAAATAAATATGCATCATTGTCTATAAACCATGAGACAAGGACAAATAAAATAACGGCTTGCTTGCATACTTTCGCTCCTTTAAATATGCATGTTTTCCAAGCCCTAACCACGTCGTTCAAAGGTCCTCCGATTCAATCCGAAAGCCCGCGTGAGGATTAACATGTTGGCATTCCCGGCTGACAGCGCGCACCCATGCATCGCAAAATCGGGTCTGGCAACACTGCGCGACCACCTAAGCCTATCCGCCCTTGCGTCGTCTGCCGCCACGCGTGAGTTGTCAAAGATGGCCGTCGTCGTGTCCATCTAGCGTATTTCGTCGTTTTTATTTTTGTAGATTGGACTCTTGCGCTTGATCGTGGATGCGCTTTCATATATGTTTTATTTATATTAATTATAGTAAACTTGGTCCTTTCTCAAACAACTTTTCCTTTACAGAAGTCTCCAAATTATGTTAAGCCTATTTGGTCCGACATTCTGACGGGCTTGTCTGCATTACCGTCGAACAGAGAGGCAGAATTATTTCCTAGAATATTTTAACACATCAGACGAACATTTATGACGTAACTCAACTTTTCTCACAAATCAACGTGATTGATACACCGCAAGCTTTGTTTACATACCTATTTGCGTCGCGTGTCACTCCGCAGACGCTAGACTATTGAAGCCAAATATTCCGCGTGATAACCTTCAGTATTAAACACATATCTTTCCTTCCTTTACAAGCTTTAGGAGACAATAAAAAGAGACACACAGCACATATACAGGGTGTCTCCGAAAACAAGGTACGGTGCATTTTCAACGGAAAAATAAACTACGCATCGCGCTCAGACTCCTCCCATATGCAGCGCAATACTTTTCATCTAACACTAGAAGCTCCACCTTCAGCGCGAGCTTCCTGCCCTTGCTAACACAAGCGTGCACGCGGCGCAACCAAAGCACTGCGGAAGCCAACGAGCTCTTTTCCCCCGCTTCCTCCTCTCCCTTCTACCCTGTTCACCGTTGCCTGTTTCCTCCTCCTTCATGGGAGGAGGATCTTCTGCCTTGCAGAATTTCGAGTCTGGTCATCGGCATTTAAGGGTGAACGGAGGATAGTGGACCGCACCAGCTGCCAAACCTTCAGAGCTTGCCGTTATCTGGTTAAAACGTTATGAGGGATTTTCGGACATTTTCGATGAGGAAAACTGCGACCGACAAAACCCACAAATACATGAAGCTGAATAGCGTCAGTTACCGGGAACGGGTTCCATTTTTCCACTGAAACTTTCATCAAATCTCTCGTAACTTTTGAACCAGGTAACAAGTTCTAAAACTTGGCATCTGGTCCGACCTTTTAGGGACATGCTGTAGTTATGTGATTTTCCCAAGTTCGATGTAGCCTTATTGTTATATCTAGGAGATCAGTGAAACATTAACGTCGTGATTCAATTAAACAGTTTCTTTTCAGGTACTCTGGGGAGATTCCCGGTCAAAAAGACGCTGGGGAGCATGTTACAGTACCCCGTGCACAAGTTTTCGAACGCGCGATACCTTTATCTTTTAGTATATATCTTTTATCTCGAAGTCGTCTTGTCGGACCCAGCTGAAACAAAGCACACGGCAGGTTCGTTTCGCTGATACACCCGCCGCGAGCCCTTCGTAGTAGTTCGCTTGGAATCTGCGAGGTAAAGACTGTGTCGCCAAAAGAAGTTGCTGGTCATGTGACCTGCCTCTTCGGCAAAAAAAAAAGAAAACGCTAGATCGGTTTATTTAACGTTTCCGTCTACCGTCGTTTGATTATTTTGTAGTTGTTTATTCTCTCCGAGAAACACAGAAAACAGACCGACCCACCTTTTCGCGACAGCGTGAATAGTCGGTAGGCCCGAATTGAAGCCAACATCATTTACGCAACACACACACACACACACCCGTCTCTCGGTTGCACTTCCACGTCAAGCTATTCAGCGCCAAAAGACCATTTTCGTTTCCTAACCTACGTTTATACATGTTTACGAAGAGAATAAATAGGATCACATCAAAAGACAAAAAGAAAAAGAATAAAAAAGAGCGCGGTACCTCTGGGCGTGGTACACCGCTCGCGGTAGAGAGTTAGTTCTGCTGGAGCGTTCGACCGTACTTAAATCAGCGTATACGCTTTTGTAATTCGATTTTTGCACGTGTACGTACTATGATGTCTGGACTCTGGTGTCTTGTGTTTTTCGTTGTTTGTGTTTTTATGCCTACGACTACCTTCGATTTTTCGTGTCCTTATTGTCCTTATTGTAAACTCGTTAATGTATATCTGGGTACTGCCGCTGCTGCGGCAGAGCAGTTCATTCGCGGAGAAAGCGGACGGGTTTGGTCCGTTCGTTGTGGTACGTACGTGGTCACAACAATTTCGAAGCCGAAGGCGGAAGTGCCACAGTTTCGAATTTGCCTGGATTCCCCGTTGCATCGTTTTTGTTTTTGTTTTTCTTGTACCGTGCGTCGCAAGCAACGAATAATGAAGATGCCGTTGGCGCGTGAGAGAGAAAACGAACATTTGTGTTTTTGTATGTCTGAGCGTAACGAATGGCACTCGAGCACGAAACAACGCGACTTTCTTTTTCGTAATTTGAGATAAAATGATGGTAATGTTTTTTTTCTGTTTGTTTGTTTGTTTTTTCCTTTCGTTTGCTGTTAGAAGAAGGTGCGTCGGGCTCACACGAACACCACCGACTCTTAACCTCGTTTCATCATTTTTTCCCCCTCTGGTTATTTTTGTTAGTGTTTCTTTCGTTTGTTTCATGTATCTGTATTTGTTTGTTTTTCGTTAGTTTGCTTCATAAGTTGGTAATTGTGTATTTCTGTGTCACACGCGTTGGCTTTCCGCGTCATAATTGCGGTGACATTTTTGCCGAGCTGCGCGGTTGTTTTATTCTCCTCATACACTGTGTTCTCTTTCCTTGATGTTTTGTGTCCATTACGTAACGTGGATAGCTTTTTTTTATGCTTCCGTAGGCTCCTACTTCTTGCATATGCGACCGTGCAATGCAAGCAGGCATTAGAAAAACAAAAAACCTTTTGTACTGTACAAAAAAAAAAAAACGCCATCGAGGCTGGGGAGGACGGAAACGAGAAGAAAGTAAACAAGCATGATCAGACAAGATCGGTTTGGCCACGCGATTGCAACGTACCGTAACTACACTCTAAAGAAAATCCAGCATGCGCAGGCTGTTTTTTTCGACTCTGAATTAGACTCGCCATTCGCCGACCTCCTTCTGTAAAGGTCAGCGATTGGCTCTCCTAAGTGTTTTGCGGCATTTAGCGCTCTCAGGGCGGCGCCATTTTGTTCGACCGCAGCGCCCTCTTTCCACATCCGGGAAGTTCAGCAGGTTCGGCGGGGTAAGACGAGAGAGAGGGCACGCGCCCGATTTTGCAAGCAGACGACAAACTCGGATATTGCCGCTCTCCATCTCTGGGCTGTGCCGGCGGGCTGTACGAACATCGAACTCTCGCTCGTGGCTGCCGTTGTGAAGTGGTTCGCGTTCTTAGAATAGTTATAGCCACTCCAAAATCAGCCTAGAGCGCTCTGTTGTTTTCTTTCAGGATCAACTAGCGTATGTTTGTTCCGTTACTTCAATAGCAGTGCAGTCGGCCGGCAGTACTACCCTCAACCACTGCGCGTATTGCCTCAGGAGAGCACGTTTTTATTTATTATTCCAGACTTCCACTCATTGTCACTAAAGGCCTACACCAGTACGAACTTCGTATAGTAAAATAGCTACAGGAACCGGATTGACTTTTCGCCCGAGGACCGGTCACTCTGACACAATTTTTTCTTTTCTTTTTCTTCATTTGCACGCAGGTAACAGCGCAATTGGACCCGGTTAGTCTTTTTATCGACCATAGCATTACACGATAACTTGCATATTAAAATCCGCGCATCTGCGCTTGAAGTTTCCAAAATGACGCGATTTTAAAGCGAATTTGAATGCCAGCCGGATGTTAGGTACAGCCCACTCGGCGGAGCAGACGACGCGCTGGGTGAGAGGGGAGGGCATTTTTTCGCTTTCCGCTCTTCCTAGTGGAACGGTCTATATATGCTACGAATTTTTTTAGTGCATAGGCGGCGCGTTTACATGAATTGATAGTCTTTAAAATGACACTTGCTATCTTACAACGAGAGAGAGAAGGAAAAACAAGTAGAAAGAAAGTGAGGGAAGAACGAACATTCAATGGTTATAAACGACTTTCAAAAAACATCCTAATCAAAAATTTTTTTTTTTTGCAGCAGAGTGTTTATTTTGTGCTCATACAGGGCGGTTTTAGTGAATACCGGAGAAAAGCTCACCGGAGGAAAGCTCACCGGAGAAAAGCTCACCGCAAAACCGGCGGATGCGGAAGAAAAGCTCACCGTCCTTGAGCAAATGCGGAAATAGCTCACCGATTCTTTTTTCTTTTTCTTTTTTTGCATAGCGAGAGTGTCGGATTATGCGCCGCATACATCAATTTATTACCATTAAAATTCGTCAGTATGGTAGAAAAACAACTTTTTTTATATTTGTAATGTTTATTATGATAGCTTGCTCCAAAATTAATAATTGCGCTCGAGGGCTTTCTGTGGTTTACTTTGTAAGCAACGAAAGGCCAACTAAAAGCTTTAAGAACTTGGATAACAGGAGAAAGTTAGAAAACGTAGTAATTTCCGCCTAAAACCTAAAAAAGCAAAAGTGTAAATGCCGAAAATTCGAAAGTGTATGCCTAGTAACGCGATGACTGAAATTCTCTTTGAAGCTTTTGTTAACCTTTGAAAACAGGATAAAACGGTCAGTAGGATATCGAGATTTTTTTTTTCTTAATTCCACGGACATGCACGTTTTCTAGTCGTTCGTGCTATTTCTCCACCCGTTCTTTGCCTTTATGTAATAGTGCCTTTCTACGGCAAAGCGCCCATGACCTTCAGAGCTGCCACATTGTCACCGTCCACACTGAAATCGCAAGTAGAGGGCATGCCTTTCGTCATGTTGCTACTCGTGACCTATATATATCCTCTTCACAAGGGCGCCGCCATCTTGAAAAATCGCCACTTCCAGTATGGGCGAAAACAGCTTTGTCGTCGCCATGCCAATAGACTGCATTTAGGATAAAAGCGTAACCGTCACCCATTGGTCGTTTTGCCTCCCCTCTATTTTTTTTTTAATTATTTGCAGGTCAAAATATTTTAATATTTTTTAGTCTACCATACGGGATATGACTGCCAGGTGCCTGGAGACGAGAGTAAACAATAAAAATCTGTATAAAAAATAGTTTTCTTTTATTTGTTGCTAAGGTAGCGAAATGGGCGAATAGGTAAACGTTCTACATGATGAAAACAGCTCAAACGACGAAGACAACTAGCACCACAGGACGAAGCTGTTCTCGCAACAAAGGTTTTAATTGTGAGAGAAAACAGCGCAGCCGAAACTGACTACATCAACAAACAATTACTCATTTATCAGGCACCACATATTCTTCAGAGCTGAAACTCTTTAAACCATGCTATTTATATTAGCCTGTAAAAAAAGAAAAGGAAAAAAAAACTTTATTTTTTTGACAGAGTTACTGACGGCGCACTTTCAACCTGTCAATAAATCGTAGTGCTCTTTACGGGTGTCCTATGTTCTGATTTTATACTTCCGGCGTGGTAAATAGACAAATTTGGTGATTACTAATTTCTGAGTAGTATGCACATACACTACAGGAATATTACAAAAACGAGGAAAATATTTTTTTTAATGAAGTGTCGATTTTTATTTGTGTGTGACGCACAATCCTCTAGGCTGTGAAAAAATACAAATTTCGGGTGAGCTTTTCTCCGCATCAGCTCAAAGGCCGGTGAGCTTTTCTCCGCATGTATCGGTTTTACGCTGAGCTTTTCTCCGATGAGCTTTTCTCCGGTGAGCTTTTCTCCGCCACCCGGTTTGAGTAAACGCCGTTCTACTTCAGGCAACCCGCGGCTGCATCCATGCTGGTGATAATTTCTTGTCATTTTCTCCGATTCGTTTGTAATCTATACGAAAGCGTTTTCTCCTTATCGTTGTCTTCGGTGCTGGCATATCTCGGGAACGTTGTAGGTGGCTCCGCCGACGACGCACTTCGAAAAACACGATAGAGGGAGGAAGGTATTTTGAATCGAATAAACCCCGACTTTTACCCGTCCAAGTAATCCTGGCGCATCCGCAGCATCCACTTTGGCTGCTCCGCCACCGACTGCTCAAAAACCCTGCTCGTCTCAACTTCAAATAAGGGCCGATACGTCTTAAGATCAAATGGAGTCGATGTTCCTTTGTGTCACCTATTGCAGAGGCTGCTGCAGTCAGGGTCAAAACACGGCATAGCACATTTTCGCCACCAATTGTAACGAGATGCTCTATAAGCCTGGTAGAGTATTGGGATAGAATCGATACATTAGAGAGTTTTAGGGAACCGTTTTGGCACATCCGCATACGGTACGATGGGCCCTCAGGTACGAACTGCGCATGCGCTAGCACAGAATACTCGCACATGCGCAGTTCTGTATTTGATCAGGGCCCATGGTGTACCTTATCGGATGTGAAATAACGGTTCTCTAATATCTCTACTGTCTGGGGCGTGTCTCTTTCTCGTGCGATGGTTCTGGCACGTGGGTCATGTAAAAAGGGTTTACTGACATGTTCGAAGCGCACATGGAGCAAACATGCCTGGAACATGCGTGAGAGCTCGTCCGCAGACAATGCTGTCATCATCGTGTCTCCAGCGAACGCCGTGTCATTTTTGCATGATGTATACGAGCAGTTCATTGACTGCGGCCTAAAATACTATTGCGACACTGCGCAGTCCCGTCTGCAATGCCTTCTGGCCCCGAAGAAAAGGTGAAACGACACGAAATTAAAACGGAACTGTTTCGCGCGGCCAATTCGAGCTGAGAAAAACCGAGAGTCCGACGTGTGTTTACGAGACGTCTGGGAAACAAAAATCTTGGCCGTCGTCCCGCGAAAGGGGCAAATTCGTTCGATGAAAGGTGGAATTCCTCATCGCGGCGGCGGCATGCGGAGCACTCTGGGACTGCGGCAGCGGCGGCCAGCGCGCTCTGAGGTAATAATCACCACTTGGCTTCTGGGAAATGGGCCGAGAGGCGCGAGCTATGGCGTGAGATCCCCGTGCGACCTTGAGATCGTCACAGGAAGTGACGTCATTAAGGCCAGCGTTCCAGTCACGACGGTATACGCGATGGTCCGGCCTTCCGGGAATCGGAATCTCCCCCGTTCGATTAATCCCACGGCAAACTCCTTTCTTTCTCTTTTCTCTTTCTCTCTCTAGTAATGTTTTTCTTACCAGACTCATCCGAGGCGACGAAACCCGTCGTGAATATTTGATAACCACTCTAAATGAAAATTCGAATCAACGAATGTTCGTTGCAACTGACCATGGATGACGGGGGACGCTATGAACCATCGAATCCTATCCAATGCCTCGTGAGCGTCACTCGCAAGGGCTACGTGATCGTCGTACTACGTGCTACGAGAGAGGGGTCAGGTGATGAAAGGGAGGCGGCTGATTGGTCGGGAAACCGCGTAGCTCCCACCACACTGTCAGCTTAGGGATGGGCCGAATATATGGTGCGAGCGCTTGCCGGTAATTCCAAAGGTGAATGTCGGCATCGTTGCGAAATCTCGGAATCTCGGCTTTTTCTTCTTCCGGAGAATGGAGAAATGTGTTGTTGAAAAGTGGATCAAGTTCCGGCATTAGAATGTTACCGATCTTATAGATACGTGACGCTGGGGCGAGAATGCCTTTCGTTGGTATGAGCTGAACGACAAAGGAAATGGTCGCCCGCAAACAATTGCGACGTATAAAATGCGACATCCGTTTAACTCGACAAGGCCCTTCCGGGAGTTGTATCTGCGGATTGAAATATGCGTCGCGTCTATCGAGCTTTATATTGTCTGCATCTCTAAAGAAAGCCATTAAGGTGGACGTGTAAAGATTGCTAAGTGTCTCATTATTTGTCCATTCCGTGGGGTTCGTCAACTGCTGATAATAGTATGTGAAAGTAATGACACATTTCTCAAGGATAAACCTATGCATTATATAACAAATGGGACTTCACAATGTCAGATTGAGCGTCGCTAGAAGCGCAGCGAATGCACGCAATGGAATCATAGCAGCACAGTGTTTACATTAAGCCTTGTCTACGTGTTGAGTGAATGGGCAAATAAACTTAATTGAAACTTAAAACATTCATGATTATGCTCCTAAAATACCAGTATAAACAGGATTATGGAACAATACAATCTAACTGGATTTCTTGCTATAAACCTGAAATCCAGTTTGCAGACAATTATCTACAAACTGGATTCCAGGTTTCCAGCAGGAAATCCAGCTAGATTTTCTGTTCCATAATCCAGTTTATACTGTTTTTTTTTGCAGGGATTATTTTGCAGAATGCTTTTTTATGAATCTGCATTGAGAGCAGCATTGCAATTAAGTTAAATTGCCTCAGAACTGTACAAAGATTGCCGTCTGTCAGCAAGGGCTGTTATCGCAGAACACGGCTTTTTTTTCGCTTTCATGCATTACAGTATTGTGTCAACAAGTTCCGAAGACGTTGTGAAATCTAACGCTAAACAGTTTCTTCTTTTTTTTTCTTTTTTTCTTCTTCGTTTTTTGTAGGAGCAGGAACGTTGTTGTACAAGGGCTGATTCTTTTTTTAATCGTCGATAGACAAAGTAAAGAAAACAGGATCGATAAAAATGTTTTCATTTACAAAACTTTGAAGACACGTTGTAGCTACTCCTTCTCGTAATCAATCCGCCCATTTAGCCACTTATCATAAGGTGGCTTAAACGTTAAGAGGCCCTCCTAACAAAAAAATGTCTAACCTAACTTCTCAGTCATTTCCTCATGCGCCAACAAGGCCGTCAGTCGTCACAGACGTGTTTTATGTGTACAGAGGAAATTGCGTAAAGTTTCAGGTTGCACGAACGGATGTATGTGATGATGGGGCTCAGGAAGAACGTCTGTGACGACTGGCGGTCTTGTACGCTCGATGGAATGACTGGGAACCAAGGCGGAAACCTTTTTGGGGAGTGCATTCAAAAGCTTGTGCCACGTCCTGATAATTCCCTAAATATGTACCGTGATGATGGGGAGAAGTAGCTATAGTAAGTGTCTAAATTTTTCGCATATTAAAACATTTATCATTATTATTTTTTCCTAGTTTATCGGAGGTTAAAGAAAACGTCCTCGTATACGTTTCTTAAACTGCAAACAATCTTCTTGTTGTTTGAGTACATTCAGTTTCGTTCACTTGCTTAAGACAAACACCCGTAAATTCGAAAGCTCGACGTAGAAGTCTCGCAGCATGAACCACGGCGAACTCTGTCAGTTTTAAAATGGGCATCGCTACTAAGTTGTTATTTTGTTGTTGTGTTTATGTGTTGGTGTTTTTTTTTCACTCTATAGAGTGTACGTGGAAAGTCCCAAACGAGCACTTTGATTTTTAACGACACGAGAAACATCAGACGCCTAGCAAAAAAAGTTGCACCTAATGAAAGCCGACAGAAGATGGATGAATAACTCAGGTAACTAATGAGAATATGGAAATGCCGGGGTCATTAGTTTTCGCCGAAGGCTAATGTAAATTCCAAACTGCTCCGAATGCGGCGTTTTTGAAGAGGTGCCCGTGTTTTACACCCTTACTTTATAAATCACCAACCTAGAACATGTTGGTTTGTAATTTCGCACGTTTAAAACCATCCGCACCCTGATGGTTTTGTTTTGTTTGCTTGTTTGTGTGTGTGCGTGCGTGTGTGTGTGTGTGTGTGCGTGAGTACGTGCGTGCTGCAGAACAAATGACGTTTAACAATTTTGAAGAAGTATTCACTAAACATTCTTGAGGAGTGCGTGCTAAAAACACTCTCATGAATGCTGGCAGCTCTTTCTGAATGCTGCCTTCTCGTTTGTTGAAGTGTCCCTACGGTCCTTCAACTTCAGGTGGGTTTTAAGAGGTAATGAATGACGTCCCTAGGCAAAAACATAGCACGGACGAAGTCTCAGGTTATTCTTCTCTAAAAACAGTCTACTAAGGGAAACAAGCCGTCAGGAATAGTGTATTTCGAAGATAAACAGTTTGTATTCCTATGATTCTCTCCATTAGCAGACAGTAAAAAAAAGTCCCGTTTTCAACATTGGGAGAAATATAGCTGTTTTCATGTTCTTGAAGAAATCGGAAAAGTAGTGTTGAGTTTCGTCATCAAGTTTCCTTTCACCTGATAAAGTATAATCCTTCATTTAATCATGTTAGAGTTATTGTAATCTGTTTCAGTTTCTATTTTTGAGTAAATATACAGAACTGCTCAGCACCTAATATACATTGTTTCAGCTAAAGTCCAGACGCAGCTACCGAGGCTACGAGCTGATGGGACCCATGAGGCGGCGTCGAAATGCGCACCGTCATGGTGTTCGTCATGTTTCTTGTACGTGTTCTATCGGCTGCTGAACCAATCACACAAAGAAAGGGCCTAATGAGTTTCGCTTTTGAGGCTGCGTGATTGGAACCATTACCTCCTTTAGCGTCGGAAGTAACATACGGCGCGCAATTTCGTAGTAAATGGTCGATTCTTGTTCCTATGTGGTTTCAAAACGATTACTATTTTTAATCGTTATTACTTTCGGCTTTTTTTTTTTGTTACAAGCATGGTGTCTGACGAGCGCGTCTCCGCCTAGTGTGTATAGGCGCGTCCTATTCCCGCCCATACATCGAAAGTGATCCCGAAGTGCCAACAAACGACGTCATAAGAAGCCGGAGTGTCATGCTGTCGGAATGTCGCGATCCTGGCGGTCAGTCGTAGAAATACCGGAGAAAAGCTCGAGCGAACGCGAGTGTCGCTGTCATCGCGGCGTCCCAACTTCTGGCTGCCGAAGCTTCCGTGGACTGCCGCACCGGGGAGCGACCTGCGAGAAGAACGGGCGTCTGCCGCCACATCCACCCCGGCTGCTGGGACGCCGCCAGGATCGCGGCCGGCGACAGCGTGACACTTTGATGACGTCATCAAGGCGGAAATCGAGGGACCACTTTATTGGACGCGGTAAACACACAAGTCGAGAGGCCCGTTCCAGGCACCAGAGTAGAAGGAAGGGCAACTCGCCTTCTGTCTTGTTTTCCAATGTGACGAAAATATATCGTAGTATGAGTGCTAATTAACCAAATCACATTTCTTCCTCTCTATTTCCAACCAAAACATCCAGTCGCGTAATCCCCTAATCACAAACGACACGCTCATTTGCTAACAGAAAACAGAAACTTTTTTTTTTGTGTCCACTTCCGCTTTCGATTTCGCTTCGTCAACCATATACGAAATTGTGGTTCATTACACCAGCCAATAGAGTAATAAAAATAAGAATAATAATAACCACCTAGCATAGGGTCAACCTTAAGCTTTGCGCGACAGAGTTCCAATCTTCGACATCTCGGCTGTATGGACAAACTCTTTTTCTTCTGTTTTCAGTTTCGAAGTTCCGCGCTCCGTAATTTTAGACGCGTCGCCCTTCGAAGCTCCCCATAATTAACGCTAATGATTTGTCTCTTTGTGCCTTTTCTTCGTCTTTTGTTATTAACGAACCATTATCATTAACCCGATCCGTGGTCACCCCACCATTGGCTTGCCGCGCCGACCGCTGCTGTCATTTTGTACGCTCGCGTCATAATCGACGTATTTCTTTGTGTTTTGAGGGACTTTATTCGTCGCTATGATTATGCGTGTCGCGGTGTATAATGATCGTTATAAGTGAAGAACACCCCCCCCTTTCCTGCATTTTGTTCTTACCTGACGACATCTTGGCTATTCCGACAGTGGGCGTCTTTGTGGCACGCTTGCTGTTTTCATTATTGCAACGACGCGCGCGACAATTTGGGTCCTGCCGTCGTTTCGAGAGTTATTGAGGACCGGTCTTTTTTTAATGCTGTTTTGTTTTAGCCAGGGTGATCAACGTTGTTGTATCGTTTCTATTGGCGACGTGCGCGATCCGAAAGCGTCGCTGTGGTCGCCTTGCTCACGATTGGCCGGAATGCTGACATCGACGTCAGCAAAGGATTTCCTCATGGTGCGGAAATAAGAGAATGTGGAAGCTTCAATTTTGACGGTGTTAGCGAGTGTTGGTTCCAGGAAGGCGCGCTATGATTTCAAGCTTCCACGACCATGCTGAATTCCAGAACACCATCGAGACTTGCTGTCGCAAGGCAATGACGTCACGAAAGGTAACCACACGGCAGGCGCCAGTCAACGGCTCGCTCATCGCCTCTATACAACAGCAAGTTCAAGCGCTTTCTCAGCTCGCCTTCCGTGCATGCGTGCCCTCGTGGAGTTCTATACGGTGCAAAATGTAGCGGTTCAGGTTAACATGCTCTCGATCATCTCTTACGTCTATTGTGTGGCTCGTGCGGATGGCGACCACAACCTCTCGCCTATACTCACAAAGCCTGGCAGTGCGACGACGGAGCCATAAGAGTGCCCGGTCGCAGAAGTGAAGATCCATTTCTCCGGGGAACCTGGACGTCAGAGCACAGCTTTGCAGCGAGGACCCGAAACACACTTGTTCGCTCCAAAGAAGTGTGTTTCGGCTTCTCGCCGCAGCAGGGCGCCAGTCACGTGGCTCTCTTCTCATCCGTTGCCTGCCGCTCCACCTTTTCCATTTCGGCGGCCGCTTCTCGTGACAATCTGCCAGGCTTTGTCGGTATATAGGAGGCTCTGGCAGGATCGGTCAACTTCTAACTATGATTGGCTTGGATTGGCTGCTCGGCTGAACACGTGTCTCCCGAAGCCGACAAGTCTCCCTTTCGCGAATGCACGCCATGGGGAAGAAGGCGATGTTGCCGGGTAATACAGCAGAAGCCCAGTGTCTCCCTTTCGCGACGTCCGGTGCGTCTAATCTGGGGTCTGACACCGCGTGCTAGTCGTGCGAACAGACGCGCGGCGGCCACTGGCATCATCGTCTGCTATTTCAACGCCGTCTTTCGTCGTCTGCAGCGTATGTGAGACGCGGACACTGAAAGCTGCGCGTCGGTGTCCGTTTTCGCCTCCGTTCGTCTGCTATTCCGCCCCCGTCTCAAAACGTCTGCAACGCTCAGAAGACGCGACCATGAAAGCTGCGTTCTAGCATTCCATCGTGCGGAAGTCACGCTCCAGCCAGAAACTGCTGTCGGCGTCTGTCGATGTGGGGGTCCATATCACGTGAGCGAGATGACGTTTTAGCGAACAGTGACATTTGGGCAGATCGACGTTTTAGCGAATAGCGGGGGCGCGTGTTAAGCCATCCGCCGCGCTGCGCACTTTACGCCGCTTCGCGGCGACAGAGATGCTACTGGCGGCTCATTGCCAAAATAAGAACCCCTTGGCCACCCGAAAACGCCGCTTGCCGCGGCGTCCGGCCATCGCTAAAGTGTCATTCGGTGAAACGTGGGCGTTCGCGTAAAATGTCATTCGATCAGAGTGAGTGCCTCCCTTCGATGTCCAGTAATAAGCCTGGCCGAGAGGCCTAGAAAAATCAACAAAACCGATTATGTTGTCCCTCCAGCTTTAGTGCTCTTGCCATGTGCATTCACAGCGGCACCCGCGAGCTAAGGTGGGTGAGTGTCATGCTGGAGTCATGCGGTTTAGAAGCTCGTTTAAGCGAACGCCGTTTTACCGACCCCAGTTTATCTGGAATTCGCTTTATGGAGAAACCCGGATTTAGAAAATGGCGATGAGGGCTCCCTTTAGCGAATTCGTTCGCCGCGAAGCGGCGTGTGCGGATAAGTCGGGTGAGTTAACATTTTTGTAACGAGCCACCGCAGACTGCCGCCGCGACGCTGGCAGGAGCCTAACGGCGGGGCGAGGTTAAGGTGCTTACCCGTGCACCAGTGATTCACGCGCAGTAGAAAACCCTTTTTTAAATGGCGTCCCCTTTTCTGATAAACTGCATTTCTCTGAACTGAGGCTCTGCTTTCTCTAAACTGTGCTTCGGTCACTCGTGCCCATTCTCTAAAACGTACTTCTGACGAAATGGCATTCTATCAACCGTAGTAAACCCAGCGTCATGATGCACAAGTAAAACGCGACGTAAAAATATTCGCTTTGGTAGGCCAGGTGCACTGCAAAGCTTGAATGCTTGCCTTTCGAGGTGCAATCGGACGGGAACATATACCTATCGACAAACTTGCTGCGAGCCGAACGCCCGATTGCCTCCAACCAAATCGCTCACAAATTCTTAGCTGTGTAGGCATCTTCTCGGTATTGAAACCATGCTCGCAATCCAGACGGTTGCACAGTTTAAAGAGCAGCGGGGCTATTTTTGCTGGAACCAACATTTTTATTCAGCATCAAGATGCGCAAAGAAAGAACTTTTCTCGGTGTGCAACCGAGAAAAGTTGAAAAAACAAAATGCTATTGTTAGATCACGTGTCTGTCAAACTTGTTATCGCGGTGAGGGGCGACGAAACAAAGATGGCTGTTCTTCCCAGTCAGCACTGTTCGCTTATATCCTACCATAGCTAACTAGGCGTATTTACGCCAAGGTCATCATTGATCCGAACACTACGATTACTAGTAGTGGTCTATCTTTCGGCGTATGAAAGAAAATAGCAAATTAAGCCAAAAATAGGGGTGGGTTACCTTACGGGGATGGGGCATCTCTTGGGATTTTACAGTAGTCGTTTCTTGATAATGAAATGAAGTCGAAGGCAATCGATCATTTGTTAAAGGGCAACGTGAGCTGAAAGTTAAAAAAAAATAATAATGCTGTTAAAATCGGTCTTAAACAATCACATAAATGATCTACTGGTTTATTTCAATGATTACGCCGCGTATAAAAAGATAAATGAAAAGGATGAAAGAAAAAAACTTGGATGAATCGTAGAAGCGGTATGAAATGACATCATGAGCTAAACCCAACATAAATTCTGGCGTCATTCATTGATGTGCTCTAAGAAGGTCTTCCATAAATTCTTTATGATGCTGCATTTTTTACTGGCGTCACACGGTGAACCTGTTACACTGTCCCCTCACGTTCACTTTGACTTTGAACTGTTTAAAAAATTGAAATCACTTGGGTTGTGTAATCATCTCTGGTACCGAGGGTGTTAAAAGAGACAGCCAATTTCGTTCACAGTTGTCAGCAGAAACCCAACAATTCTCTAATGTCACACGGGGAAAAAATATGCAACAGAAAGACGATTTTCTTTTTTTATTCTAGGCTCCATCTTGTATTCTTCATTTCTATTGCCGCACAGAGTCCCGTGGTTTTTGACTGAAGACTTTCTTTTTGACGTACATAAAATGGCTAATCGAAAACATCTAAACGCGTATGAAAAATAGTAATGCAAATACAGGTCGGCTAACAACAAAGAGGATAAAAGAAGAACACGGAAAATGAAAGAACGAGGAAAAAAAAAAAGGTGTCTGGCCACTCTGAAAACGAAACCGAAACCCGCGCGTCAAAAAAACTGACGTCCCGTTGACAGGAGGGAGAGTCGTCTGCTAGTCAAACCGCTGAAGCATACGAAACTGAAAAGCGTTCGATGGAATTCGTCGCTCCCGGGTTGCTTCGTGTCATTTCTTCCTTTTTTTATCTTATGCTTTTTTGTGTTTGTTTTTTGTACGTAATTTGAGGCTCGTATTTGTGAAGGGGCTTTAAGAGGTTCGATACCAATCAAGGCACCAGTTGTCAAGATCGAAACGTCTTGGGCAGATTGAAATAAGAAACTGCTGATCGGCCAATGAATGGTGTCGTCTGCTTGTCAGATAAAATGAGCTCCTCTTTCCCGCAACAGACATCTGTTTGTATGAGTGTTCTTTCTTTTCGGTACTTGGCACGTAACGTGTTCTCTTATTCGGATTTCATTCTGCAATCCCGAAAATTCTTTGAGGAAGTTGTTTTTACTTGACGCTTTCTTTGGAATTTGTTTCCTGAAAAACCACGACACCCTGTTAATTCTTGTTGTTTTTGTTTTTCGATGACGTGTGTGCGGCGTCAGAGCACCTTGTCTGACGGGCGCTCAAATCTAATCTGCTCATCTTCTCGTTTTCTGTTTGCGTTTGGCTTTCGAACAAGGAAACTGCAATATTAGACGGACGATGTTTCCGCTTCTTCCTTATACACGCTCTCACCTCAACAACCGTAGTAAAAAAGAAAAAAAAGTCCGTCTTTTCGTGGACAATGATTAATTTCTCCTTTTATGTAGAAAATTAAGATACATGTAGGTGGATTTTGGATTAGATATATGTTATCTTATCAAGACGTACATGGTTTAAATGCCAAAAGCATCGCCTTTTTTATGGCAACCAAATCTAGTAAGAACTACTTCGCGCGTCGTATAAATAATGCGTAAAACTTTTGTTTTTTCTTTAGGTGAAAACGAGTGTAGTGTGATTCGTTCTTTTGTATTTTTATCATAAGCTGCCAGTTTACTATAGTCCGCTCACTTAGAAGGAAACTTCACTATAACAGCGGTTGTAGGACTTCTTGTCGGTACTTGCCTGAAAAGCATCAATAACTTTGCGCCTATAACATTTTCGCTTTGAACAAATACGCGGCAAACTGAGCCTCGAAATCGGCGTTTACTCTAAATATACGGGGGGGAGTTGTTGAGAAGATAGAACTGTGTTTTTTTTGTTTTTTTTGACCCATGTAAATAAACTATGCATTGCAGAAAGCTCAAACTCCGTGAGATTGTGACGCTAGCGGTTTCGCTAGAACGCTAAAGTTTGAAAACATGACGTTACCTGAATCAAGAAATAAACGAGGAAAAATGAAGTTTTTCAATGAGCTGACGTTTACCTAAGCCTAATATCGTCAAAACAAGAACTGACATTATGGATGCTCGCGGGATTTATATTAGCGAAAAAACACTTACCGACAAGAATTATTGTAATATGTTCTTTCTTAATGAAAAGTTTCTTTTTGTTTTGTTTTTTCATTGAAATATATCTTACAAGCGCCTACAGTGGCATTTCTTGTTTTGACGATATTAGGCTTAGGTGGACATCAGCACGCAAAAAATATTAAGTGTTTTCTTCTTTTTTACTAAGGTTACGTCATCTTTTCAAACTTTCGCGTTCTATCCAACTGCTAGCATCACTCTCTCACAGAGTTTGAGGTTTCTGCAGATGTGTAATAGTTTTGTTTACCCGGGAAGAAAAACAGGCTTCTCTTTTCTCCTATATTTATGTTTTCTATATGCCGACACCCCTCACTATATGCTGCCACGTAAAGATCTTTGATGTGAAAGGCTCAAATAAACACAACAATACTACGATATGCATACTGTTACATATTGCATTAGTAATGCGTACTCAAGAATGAAACATTTTATTCTTTTATGAGGCCGTCCGGCTTGTACGGGAGTCGTCAATTAAAAAGACGCGGATTTCACGAAAGCTTTTTTGTAAAGCGGCATTTTTACTTCTCGGAAAAGATATTGAATTATAAATTATTTGAAAACGTACTTCTATTTCCGGCACGTCGACGCAAAATAGAAGTGTGTTTCGGACTCGCTCCTAGGTATTTTTAACTCGGGAAAAAATATTTTTAAGTATATAGATTTCATACCAATCTCACAAAACAAACTTACCAGTTAAAAAAATAACAAAAAAAAATTTTAGTTTAAGTATTTGCGACACGAGACTTGTTTGAAGTACAAAAGCAATTCCAAAACATGTTTTTGTGTACGCCGACCTGAAGCAGAAGCACCAAATAGACGCTCTTCGCGACACTTACGACTAGGTAAATATTGCGCTAAAATACTTTTTGTGTATTCTTTTTCTGGCACTGAGGCGCTTATCATGTTTTAGAAGTTCAGTGTTCCTTTAAGAATGTATTGTTAATATATTATTAGCGTATCTGCACGGGTGAACGGTTCTGTCGGTTCATCATTCGAGTCATTGGATGTGGTTAGCACCTTTCATCGCCTTGATGCACTGATCTATAGTGTCCACCTTCCGCTAAAAATGACGTATAGGCTATGTGAAGAATCGTATACACGATTTCGCCGAGATATTGCCGATATTGTTAGGATTTTTTTCTTTTGTAATTAAAGCAACAAATAGTCTTTTTTTTTTCTCCCTGTTCAATAACTCACGGTTGCTGGAATTTCGTGTTTTTTTTTTTCTCGTTGCGAGCTAGATGACGTCATTTTGTGTTACAAAGGAGGCTCGAGAGTCAAACATGAGTCATGCTGCTCATTGGTGTGCTTATAGTTGTTTTTCAGTCTTATCGAGAATCCTACGGTGGGAGAAATCTATATTTATATATATAGCCAGAATTGGCAGCGCATCGCGTTCAGCTAAATTCTAAACTGCAATATTGAACACAATAAAGGAAGGGAAAAAAAACAGATTGAGTCTGGAGACGTAAAATTTTTATGTATTTGACACTTGTGTCGTGTTTTCTTTTTACATCTACAATACAAACGCTTTAAAGCAACAAAATGTTTGATAAGTTTAAATGCGCACGAACGTAAAGCTCCTGCTTTCCGCAATTTCCGAAAAGCGGAAATTGTATCTTGCGTTCTGTCAACTTCACGACAAAGCAAAATATAAATTTTAAACAATAAACAAAAAAAGTAAAAAAAAAGTTTAACTTTTTAGTCGCACCGCACAGCACGGGAGGGGAGATGTCGTTGATATGGTACTGCGTTCCTTTGGACATTGCACACCCTATGTTTTGAGGTACAAGCTGTGGAATTTTTCATTCTCATCGCCGTCTGAGGGAAAATGTGCGCAGTCACCAGCAAACGCGGGCACGGCGCGTGATATTTCACCGAATGAACAGCTAGCGCGCGTGCACTCCACAGCTGTCGATTTTCACCACGTGTTTTCGATACTTTCACACCTTCGCCTTTGGGCCGCCAGGCCTTTTGATTACCTGAATTCGCTCGAGAAGGCTGGCGAGCGAGCCTGCCGCCACAGCTTTCTGCTCTAGCCACTAGGTGCCGTCGATTTCAGTATAGAGTCGCCGAAGGAGAAATCAACGTTACTAGAACAACTCACTTGGGAAACTGCCATGGAGCCTACTTCGAAAAAGTGGCTTCGATCCTTACTCTGAGAACCGAACTAATGGCGATCGCAACGCCGCCATTTCTCTCGCAGCGGCCACTCCGGGAACTGCACGTTTGCATGTATCGGTACAGGTCCAGTGGCGCAAGGGCCGTCGGCGCCATCTCGCATTGCCATTCCTCAGTAGCAATACGAACGAACTTTTATGTTTTGACTAGTCGCTAAAGGGTGGCGCTGTTATCGTATTTAGTTTGGTCTCGGTGGACGCGGACGCGAGCGGTCTGGGTTTCGAGGGTGAGTTTCCCAACGGAGTGTTTAGTAACGTTGGGAGAAGTGAAGGCCCATGGACAGCATTCACTCCAAATAACGTCATCGCACTCGGGTTGCGCCAATTCAGCATTTCGAACTTGAGCCACAGTGTAAGATGCTCTTTAGGTGGGGACACGAAGCACTGCGAACGCTGCGACGACGCGATCGACGAGATAAAGTCCTATGGGCGCGCTCCCAAGTAGCCAACACCGACATCTGCCGGCCAGACGGCACAGCGGAGGAGGAAAAAAGTGGCTCGTCGTCGTGGCACCCTCGCCTTGCGCTCGGCGCGTCTGCTCTGACCTCAACGAACGCTGGCTTGAACACCGCGCCAAGAGCCCGCATCAACGGGTTCTCAAAACTGTTCCTACTGCCGTTGAGGCACGTAACTAGGGGTCAATGTCGAAGCTGTGCCCAATCGACATGTGTAGCGTAAGGTGCCAAGTTTTACATGACGCGGCTCACCAAGGAAAACGACTTTACAAAAAAAAAAACACCATTGTGTTTCGCATATAGAGATGCACGGGAATCCTGGCCCACGACAGCACTATAGCCGCTTGTCAAAGAGACATCTGGTGGCGCCGCTCGCAACTAAGGCGAGGAGATGACTTTATCTGGCAGCATGTGAGGCGCGTCGTGTTCACACCCGCGTCAGATAAGATAAGATGTCTTATCTTGTATACATATCTTATCGGTGTAAGATATATTTATATCTATACATATCTTTCACCGTGGCCCGACCCTAATTGGACACGAAGCCAAGCGTGACGCTGACGGAGCACTCGTGTCGAATCTTTTTTTCGGCAAGAATAAATTACTCGAGTGGTTTATGGTTAATGTATTCGCTTAACTAATTTATCCGACGTAATGCCGACGAGAGACTCGGTTAAATTACGGTGTTTAAAGCCTCTCTTTAGTATCGTTTTATCTTTTGCTGTCAGTCGTGACTTAATGACATAATAAGCTAAGGTTGTTTATGAGTCATTATTTCCGTTCCTACAGTCACCGAGAAACTTAAGAAACTGTAGCGTGTGGCAAAACGCCTCGAGCATCTGATTGTCGCTCTTCCGGCAGCGCTATCGCGGCATTACACAGTGAGAACGCCGAAGATTGTCAAAACTCATCCATAACCAACGCGTTTGTTAAGATATCTGTGATCGTGGTTCTGTTTTCTCCATTGCTTGCCCCACGACATATATTCAAGTTCAGTACGTCCCTTTCATTCGGTTTTTAAACAACTAGACATTTCTTAGATTGCGCGTAGAACAATAATGACACTGCTACTACACGCAAGTATTGCGCTAATGGAAATTTTTGTTTGGGGCACCAGCACGCGCGCGTGGGCTGCGGGTGGCTTCCCACAGCCTACCGCAGTCAAGGCTTCCATGTTGAAGGGCCTATTAGTGTAAGGCAACTATTCTCACTCACTAACAGCGTAAGAAATGCCGGGCGTAACTTATTATGTTATCGCTTCTTGTGTTGGCCAATAAGAAACGTTCGTATTGGCTAATGCAGTAGTCTCACTGTCCGCAGAGCGTTAATTAGGAGCCCGGAACTTTGTACTCCCTGCATTCCTTAAGCTGTCATTTAGACGTTTCTAAGAATATTACTATCTACCGGTTATATCACGTAACCCAGATATCACGTTACAGCACCACGGAAACGATATGGCGTATTGTGGTTGCCACAACCCGCTTCGCATGCATGCGCAGCATCCCGATGCGAGCTACGCAATCCGATATTTTATGTCTACTTGTTTTGTTTCTTAGCTCATATATGATTGCAGGTATGCGCTCGTGCAGGGCTGCCGCAGCGGCCGCGGATTACGCGCCCGAAATACTTGGGAAGAGAATGCAAACATACAAACAAAAATAAGAGAGCGAGTCTGGCCACACCTGCTCGTAGGTCATCCCGACGAAACGCTCTTGTAAGCTTCCGAAGCAGTAGCAGCCGGGCGATAATCTACTCCAATCGGCTACCTGTCTTACGCTACGCCTTAAGATGCGTCCCCCTCTCCCTCAATCTATCTCGCTCCCCTTCTCTCCGTCTTCTGCAAACGCGTGATCTCGCGATGGGGATCAAAAGCTACCGGTCAAAATTACGCCATGGGATAAGAAGCAACGAGTAAACGAACAAAGCAAGCAAAAACACACAAACAGGCAGTAATATATATATATATACTAAAGTAGCGCGCTTGCTCCCTATACCAAAGCATTCCACAAAGCATACATAAAAAAATGGTATGGAGACGGTGCCCGAGCGTATGGTACAATAATAGTAACAGTAATAATAATAATGCTACCGCCGTCGTATCGTATTAACGCCGCCATTTTGAAAAGTGGAGTCTCGATTGCGTTTTTCCTCGGGGCCAAATTCATAAATCACTCTTCGTGTTTTTTTATGTCGGCGGTTTTTATTGTTGGTGTGTTGTTGCTCGTTTGTTCGTCGTTGTTGTTGTTGTTTCTCCGCTCCGTTGGTAGGTAGGTGATCATCTTGTAAGGTTCGGTCGAGAGCGTGTTTGTGAGTGCGTGCGTGTTTATTTATTGCCTTCAGCCAGTTACGCGGCCCCCGTGTGATTGTTGGCGGTTGTTGTTGCGATTATTTTATTATATTTTTTGTAACTTCTCGTCCTCGGTGCGTTGTTAGTAGAAATGCAATACCGTCCTGTAGACGACGTGATTAACTGCGATATTGCACGTGTTTTCTTTTCTGTTTTCTGTTCTTTTCTTTTTGTAACTGCCGGTTTGTCGATACCAAAGGAGGAAGAAGTTAGTGCAGGGAGGGGTACAAGGGCGTAGATGGTCTATTATCGTTATCGACATCATACATTATCGAAGTGCTTGAATATACTGACGTCTAGTGCAACCTAAGGCGGCACTGAACAGGGAGTCATTACAAAAAAACAAAACAAGAAAAGAAATATTAGTTTCAATAAGAAACAACAACACACCTTAACAAACTGCACGTACGCTGTACAGAAAGGGCGCAGAGCGCAGCGGCATACTGATATTAAAAAGCGTATACCGCGGTAATAACATATCATCACGGCCTTCGGCATTTGCGTCCAGTGTGTCAGGCAGCTGCTATCCTCTAAGTCTCCACAATGATAAACGATACGTCGTCTCAAGGCACCCAGCTGACAGATGAGGGGAAGTGGGCGTTCTATATGTGTTGCCACTTTTGGATCCTAGTAGGTTTAAATCGAATTTCATTTTGCTAGTCGCTCGCGCCGTGAACGCACCTTCTTGTGGGTATACTATATTCATGCTTGCGTACTCTGCAATATTTATTGGATGCGGCGTACACATAACAAAGTGAAAGGTGCGGTTTATATAGCAACTGAGGCACTTGAAGGTTGTGGCAGATTCGGTGATTGGGTCTTCGGCGGTTACCAAGGACGCCCATCGTTCTTTTAACGGAATCTCAGGATAGCTAGCATAGTGCTGATATAGTATACCATAGCGTGCCACTCAATCAGCATCGAACAATTTGACAGCAAAGAATAAATCAACGTTTTGAAGAAAAAAATACAGGAGTCGTTTTGAACGATTTTGCTCGTTTGTGTAGTCATTCGCTTTCTGATTGTGTGTATTGCGCTAAACTGTGGAAAAAAAGTTGTTACTTTGTTAAGCTTCAATATTTTGTTCTAGAACCCTGCCACGTGTAGGTAAAAAATATAGACAAATAAAGATTAAAAAAAAAACGAAACGCAACAACCGTCGTTGAGATCGTTTCCTTGGGCGGCCCTTGTGACCAGCCAGGTGTGAAATTTTAGTTAAAAATTTTAATCCTTAATGCAGACACAAATTGCGGAACTCTTTCATTTTCTAATAGGAAAGTAAATTTAAACAATCTTAGAATAGAAAGAAGAAATGTTTAGTTGCTAATCCTTCGCAAAAAAGCAAAAGCAACACATTGTCTGGCAATTATACAATTTCCAGTAAGAGCTTAGAACACCGCCGGACGTCTCTGCAAGTTACCGCGCTCAAGGTGAATATACGTTCTCCGCCTTCAGGTAAATGGCGAGACGAATTAAACGTAACGCGGAGCAAAATAGCGATGGAGTTACTTTTAATGGCCGTGTACCGCTTGAACGAGATCGCTCACGTTTTGGGGCATGCGCAGAACGCTCGATGAGTGCGACGATGATGATAATTGGAGCTCTAATTTGGACCTCCCGTGAGAGGTATTATGTTGGCTTAAACGAGTTTTTACGGTCGCTGGCATCTGTCGGAGGGATGTACCAATGAAGCCAACCTCAACCGTCCCCCAATTATTATCTCTTTGACAGCGCACAACAACAAAGACGCTGGACCAATCCAGAGATGCAGAAGTGTCGACAGGTTGAGAACACTTTGTCGCACACGCAAGCCAATGCCATGTGGAAGGCAACGAGCGCATTCTGGAGGCGGAGCTTCTGTCCAATGGGTCCTTAACCTTGTTACCGACTATTTATATACGGTATAGTCGGTGACGTGGGCTCGGTCCCTGCAGGTAAAGCGCGCGTTTGCACTAATTCAATTGGTCCCGCGCGCAGGCGCATGTACGGAAGATGTATGGATGAATGGATGGATACGGCTGAACTCTCTGAATAGGGCGGCGGTTCGGTGCCACCTAGCGACGCGTACAGCAAGCATGGATTTCCCTGCGACGTGACGTCAACTGCGCTCCCGCTTGACGTCTATTCGGTCATTCGATCATCCGAATTATAAATACTGCGCCCATCATAAGTGGCACATCTTCATTGAGTATTTCCTACAATTTATTTTAGTCCCTTGAACTATAAGTCACCTTTTTTTTTATCTCATTAGCTAGGAAATTGGTACGTGGGGCCTGTGGGACATGGACAGGCCATGTACGAAACTGCGTATATATTTTTGTAGATCATGGAACTTTCATATGGTAGCCGCGAAATATTCGAGAAAAATGTTCCCATCCATGTAATATAAACGGGCAGAAGAGTACGCCATGCGAAATAAAAACTGCGGGATATTAAGAGAAAAAATATAAACGCTGCAGTGTTCCGTTTTGTTTGTGAAATAAACCTCAGCAAGTCCCTGTCATTCTGAAGAAGTGACCGGCGTGCAATTTTTATTTATATACATTCAAAATTTTTTTACTTTTTTTTACATTTTTTTTTCTTGCAAACGCACAAATAACTGTTGCGATGAAGTCCTCGAACCTTTGAGAAATTAGTCTCAATATATATAAGAGCACGCTGCTTTTACGTCGCGTCGCTGTGGTGGCCATGTGGTCAGCACGGCATATGCCCACACGCTTTGTGCGAATCTGGCTCCTGCACGGCCGCAGTGCCCCCACCTGAGCTGTGGGTAAAGACATACCTGCAAACAGCGCCTATTATCCTTAGTAATGTTTACCCCTGTTTTGCGAAGTATCGTTTTAATAAAATTCTTTATGTGTGTTTAAGTATCAGACACGCGTTCAGGAAAAGCTCCAGTCAAACTCCAGGATTTTCCACGTTCCTGGACATCGGGAGCTCGAATTTATTTCCTGTTGCGTACGTCTTACTTCTGAAACAATTGTTACCGTCCCGAGTGTGATTACGGTTCAGAAGGAATGCCCACAAGGCAGAGCAGAAGAATGGTTACTTCACCCAGGTACAGCTTCGTGAGACTCGTGGGTCATTAAATGAATTGATTATTCATTATAGCTATGTCGGCCGATTTAGCTCCTGAAGTTTTGGACCCAAGCTTATACCATCCTCAAGATCCCTTGATGTGCTTTGTATATTTCTGCCCTTCTGCACGGTGGGCTCATTCGATGTGTTTGACCTCTCTAGCAAGGTCTTAGTAAACTTGTATTTTTTCGTTATTGGTGTCAGAAAGAGCGGGCTATTAAAACCCATGACGAAAGGTCAATCTTCGTGTGAGGCCCGATGTAGAAATAACCACGTACGTCTACATCTGCCCACATGCTCTACTAGGTCTTATTAAGTAGACACCTATTCCGTACACTGGGTCTTTTCTAGAAGTTATTTACTGTTTCATAATACACGGTCAAAGACTGCTATGCATTCTTCCCGTGGTAAGGTATCCTTGTTCGCTGCAAATGTTTACTGCAGAGTTATTGTGTTCCGCTAAGCAGAGGAAATGTTAATCGAGCGTAAACACTTTATGACTATGATTACGACCGCATGGCTCGTTGCCTTCATTGTCTCTTTCCGCACGTTTGCCCAATTTCTTTTATTGACGCTTTTTACGAGACGGGTGTGCATAATTATGAGATATTAGAGGTATTTTGGTGCCCCTAAAGTGGCATTAACGTCTACACCCCCACCCGCCATTATTCAGACCGCCTGGGTGGGCTGCGCAGAATGTCAGACCCCTTGTGGTTAAGAATACAGACAAAAACTATCATATATTCCTTCTTTCTTTCTTTTTTTACTTGCCAAAATTGTTACACGCGTAAGACATTTCTTGAGGAGTTTATGATTCGTTGACCCGTTAAATCTTTTCTGTCATTTGAATCGACTAATTCTTTTGTCTTAGATTATGGCGTTTCGCACCAAACGTTAGAACGCTCATACATGCTATAAAACGCCTTTGAAAAGACAATTTAATGGACATATTCTAGCCTGTCTTTTTTATGTGTAAACATATGGGCATCTCATAAATTCACAAATTCACTAATTTCTTGTTATCGTAATCATGCCTGGCAGTGGTGCATCTTAAGAAGATCTTAGGTTTAGCTTAAAGGGCGACTACGGTCGAAAACGGAACAAAAATAACTGACGGGTATCGCTTTAGTGGCACGAAATATAATCACAGTCGAAATATTACGTCAATGTGTAGCCGCGCACCCTACTGTAACCGATTTTAAAGATGCGACCAGCTGCACTTTAGCAGGTGGCAAGAGGGTTAGTTTTTAGCCAAGCAGCACTGGGCGACGCGTACCTCAGCACCACCATGACGTCACGTCGCGGCCGTACCAAACTTGACATCAGTGTTGCCATCCCTCTCAAGCAGGTAGTTTCGGTTTCGCCGTAGACGCCCGAAACCAAACTTTGAGCCGTGATATTTATAAAACTATACACATAATATCAGGGAGGGGGGGGGGATAATACCTTGCATTTCGAGGACACTGGCTGAGCTGAAAACAGTCGTAATCCCAAATTCTAAAATATTGACCGGAGTTGCCCTTTAACAAGATTGGTTTTCTAGCTGTCCGCAAAGAAATAATAATGCGCTTTTTTTTATACATTTACCTCGATTGCTTTAGCCATCGTTTCCGTGCAATCATAACTTAGAAGTCGTAAAGATTCAAAATATTGCACGCTTTACAATGTAATGAATTCTGAAGTATAGATAAGGGTCTCTTCTGCCAAGTGCATAAAACCGTCAGTTATGACGATGCATCTGACATGTGGTATTTCAGCCATCGCTCATAGATGGCGGTAGCTGTCCAGAGTTTTGTGTCATCATTTGTTTGCTGGTGGACACGATCCTGGGGAAACTAGCCCTTAACAGCTCCGCTGTAAAAATAAACAGCAATCGAATGTTTCATCCTTTTTTTTTCTTTCTTGGCAAATACAGCACGCGAATTTAATGAAATGATTCAACGTTTTCCCGTAACGCCACTGACAGCTCAAGAAACTCAAGGTGTGTTGAGTCCCGTGCATCTCATTATCGCACCGTATCCAATCAGATCACGGCAATAGCCGATATGAGATCTTCGAGGAGCCAATCGCGAGGCAAGAAGCTTAAGCACAATATAAGCCACGCCCATTCGTTCGCTCTCAAACTGCCAGCCCCCTTGATAACGACAGGTGGTCAGAATACATTCACAAAGACGTGAGCTGACAGAGCGATCCGACTACTTTGTTAAATTTTCCCTTGGTTACAATGTTTGAACAAACACCGTCACGTAAAAACTAAATAAATTTTGAAGAAAAAGAAAAAATAGCGCGTATCTTTGTCGAAGTTGGTCGCCCGCGCGGCGTCGTCAAGGTTAGAAAATATTGTATACAAATTGCTAATTGCATATGAGACGTTCCCGACACACAACCTGTTAGATAACCGTGAGCGAAACATTTATACCTAAGTGAACATATCGCATGAGAGCTATAGGTGTGACGCGGAACCTTCTCTGCGTGGTCGGCACTACGTGGAAAACGCTGGTTACGTTTTGTTTTTTTTAAATATAATCCCGTATGTATTTTACATAAAATAAATTTGACAAGACTCAGAATTTAGGTAACTAAATATAATACATAAACACAACTTACATAAGTGTCAAAAAACTTAAACCTCAAATGTTTTTTTCTTGTTTTTTTATTTATTTGAAAAAATAAAACTTTTAAACTTTTTAAGAACCGGGTCTTCTATTCGTAGTGTTTATATTTTTTAAACCTAATATTATTTTGCTATACGGCGAAAATCGTAACTTCGCGGTCAAAAATTTTATTTGGTGCCACTCGAATAAACATATATTCATAAACGTAAGTACCCGAACTGTTTGTAATGGTACGAAGTTTTCGCGAAATCTTTTTGCTGTGTCATTTTGATACCGTAATATTGATCTTTACGAGAAGATAATCTCCCTATACCGTCACGCGCTTGATTTGTTGTGGGCTCTGCAGCCTGCAGGAATAGGTTACTGTGGGGCTATCGTCATCTCATCATATATGTAAATAGCGAAAAATGCAGGAAGTGGGGCGCACAAAATACCGTAACTACCAAAACTCCTATAAGAATGACATACATACACACACGAAATAAAAGAAAACTGGCGAATCAGACATATACCATATTTTAAGGTTCATCTGTTTTCGGTGGTGCAATCGAAGCGGAAGTGACAAACATTCAAATCTTTTTGTTTGTTTGTTTTGTATTTAATTCACTGGAAGTTAGTCCCTAGATTATTTTTTTTTTTTATGAGGAATGGGGGAAGGGGGGGGGGAGTAAGAGAGGAAAGCCGAGAATGGGGGAGTGCGCTAGACGAAGAATGACTTCTGAAAGCGTGTAAAACTCCTGCAGCGAAATTTGACACTGTTAGGGGGGACGTTATTGTGTGTGTGTTGTTGTTGCTTTTCTTTTTTTTCACTTTGCTTGTGTGATGCCAGCGTTGGGTGCTACTGAATGGTTTCGGATTTCCGCGGAAATCTGGAAATGACTGCGGTAAAATCGCATCCGTGTTTTCTCAGTTTTGCGAAAATGTTGCGTTATAGCGACTACGTGTTTTGGTTCCCACCACCGCCCTCCCCAAAACATTGCACGTTTTTGTCGATTTAGTCCTGTTTTGTTTCTTTATATCCAGAATCTTTGGTCGCCCGAGCTTTTATTCGGCGTTACGCCAGACCCTAGTCGTTTCGTTTGCCGACCTTTGTTAACAAAATAAATGTTCTTGATCGTAAAATATCTGAACAATAAATAAGCGCCCTGACGGACGCTTTTCCGATATAAGGGTCTTTCGTTCGTATTTTAAGTTCGTTGCTGATAGACATAAGTTTGACTCCAGTGATCCAGTTCATCCGCTAAGATTTGTTAATCTGAGTTAGACTAAAGATTCATTCACGCATTCATGATCACGTATTTGTAGGGACAAGCAAGAAATTCATAATTATGCACGCTAATAATTGACTGAATTTAGAAATACTTCGGAAAGTCATCAAGTCGCATATTCCATCAATCTATAAAGAAGCTAATCCCGCTACTTTATGATTCCCGATAAGGCTAACGTCATGAAAATGATCAAACATGTCGAGGTGGGTCAGTCGCAATTCCTTCGAAGCTTCACGAGCCTTGTTACCTTGTTACGAGAGAAAGTTAGCATCTTCTTACGAGAAAAAGTTCAGCACTTTTACTTCGTCATTACCATCACGAGCGCATATTCTATTTTTTTTATGTTTCCAATCCTTCAGGGCGTCCAAATAGCTCCTAATAGTTGAGTAAGCAGTTGATATTCCCAGAATACGTCGCGATCCAAAGCGACTTTGTTGTATTTCTTTCCAGTGTCTATGAAACGCAGTGTCACGAAATTTTGCGAGTTTAAATACTCACCAAACGTCAATGTCGGTGTGGTCACATCTTCCTCAAATCCAAACTGTTCTAACCGAGTATTACTTGATCAACGCCAGCTGCACTGATCCCAGAAAAACAAACGAATCACAACATTTTATCCCGTTTTAATAGGAAAATCGAACGACTATCAATCTAGTCTAATTTTTTTCGAATGACTAGGGGTCGTATACACGAACTCATCTGTGTTACGTCGCGGCGCGGTGGTGCGCGTCGGTCGCACTTCCGGTCTGGGGCTGTGGGCGGAAGCCGCCATGGGGCACGTGCATTCCTGTGTTACTTTGGAGTGATACCGGACAAGAACCTGCCTTCTCGTCAAAACAGCCGCTCTGGAGCTTTACCAAAAGAGTCCGGGAAAGGTTTGAAGGTCAGCTTTCATACGTTTGTCTGCCTGCTCGGTTCGTCCGAGAACGTGAACAGGGGCCGTCGGACCACGATTGCTTGGGCGAGGAAGCACTTTGGATTGAATTCACGGATACTCGTGGTCGTCAGATTTATTTGTTTTGTTCCAACATGAACGCGGGAAAACCGTCAAGTTGCACCGACCACCTGCGGGCTACGTTCAGTGCGTCATCACGTTCAAACGGCCGCCTGCATCGTTCGAGCTGTCGTCTGCTCTCTAAACGTTTTTGCTTGTCGTCTGCGGCCCGTAGACCAAACGTTGCCCCGTTAATTGCGATAAGAAGTGCACGACCTTAAAAGACGTCTAAGTTTGAAGGTTGCTTCGGGTAAAGAGGCTAGGTGTAAACAGTAGATATAAGATGCTGATAATTGTTACCAGTGGCCATCACCGACTTGTTATGCCTGATTCACTCGGTTTGATTCTGCTTGCGACTTTCAGTATCGACGTCGACATCTCAGCTACGGTTCACACTTTTGCAGCCCGAGCGACGTCGCGACTGAAAATAGCGAGCAGAACCTCACCATGCGAATCAGGCTTTAGCGTCCATTCTGCGGCGTCCACGCGGAATGAATCGCCGCATGTTACATTATTCACGCCGAGTTTTGCGGTGTAACAAGCCTCGTTAATTTCAGCTGCGAGGCCGCTCAAGTAGTCAAACATTGCCAGGAAGACGTAGAGTCAACAATTCCAACGCGAAAAAGAGCACGAGGACTCACATTGACGCCGACAACATCGCATTCCAATGGTTTGTTTATGGGCGACGGCGAGCTTCTTGCACACTCCCATCGCGCATGCGCGCCGTCGGTGGCGTCCGCTAGGGGCGCTCCGAGAAATCACTTCAGTGCCCCTTTCAAAGAGGTAACTGCAAAGAAAAAGAAGTGTATTTTTAAACAGCCTAATTAGGACAAGCATGAGACAAAACAATTTTACCAACATGAACAAAATTTTTTTACAACAATATTTATTGCGCGGGACTGATTTTGGTTTGCGGCTATTTCGTCCGTTTTAAATCGCGCGCCACAAAGTTGGTATTAGTACGTCACGGAGTGGCTGCTTACGTCACGGAGTGAAGTATAGCAGCCACTCCGCGCGACGTTCGAAAGAGCGGGAGTTTTAAATATGGAGAAGTTGTGACTCCGACTAAAGTTACGTCCTGTGGCGTAAATATTGCTAGAAAAAATTTGTTTTTTCGCGGAAGATTTGTTTTGTGACATGCTTGTCCCATATAGGCTGTTTAAAAAAACACCTTTTTTTCTCTTGCAGTTACCCTTTAAACGAAATCGCACATCGCTTTCACTGCCGTAGACTTCGTCGAATAACGGGCACTCAGAAAAGTTTTCACACCTATTCATTACCCGCGGGTCCGTAAACAGTTACTTTTTGGCCTTAGAATCAGAAATTCCACTACCGCGCGACCTTACAGAGACGCCATCTATGAGAAACGAATGAATTCTGCCACCCAGAAAGACACCCGCGGGTGAGGCTAACGTATGGGTACGCATAACAACCCCGCTGTCAAAAAAAAAAAGCGACTCCGTTGACCGTATTCCAATTGTCATTCGTATTATCGCCCAAACATGCCATGGAGAACAAAACCGAAAGCGACGACTCGGTCGCGCAAGCAAGCTCCAAGGACAGTGCGCTCTGCGCGGACAGCGCTGCACCGAAGTGACTTGGGGATAAAATTAAGGTCAGCATAGCTCATGCCCTTAATTGTCTTCTTATTAAAATTAAGGAGTCACTGCCTGAGAAGGAACAGAAAAAACGCTTGCTCTGAGTCACGACAGGTCGATTTTGTCGATCACCGGGAGTGGGGAGAGTCGCACAGGAGTGTCGCGCGATTTGTCCCGTAGATTGGGGTTTCCGATGCGAGTCTGCGGGGTAGAAAAGCGGACGCACGTCGCCATTAAAGAGATAAACATAATTGGAGTGTTCGGTTAATCACCGATTCCAACGCTAACCTAGTTTGTGGTAAACGTTGCTTTTGTTTTGTCGTTATGATTGTCGCGTTCCCGAGATGCAGAAACGAGGCAGAAAGCGTACTACACGGCTTTCTGTCTGTTCCACTTGTATACCATGTGATTCATATAATTGCGGCATTATTTCTCTATTTTTTTATTGCTCGCAGGACACAACAGTCAATGAGCGATAGAGGACGGTCAACAATTAATAAAACAAAGGTTATTCGAGCACAGATATATTTTGATGAACGACGTTCTCGTTTTCGTTCCGGTAGTCGAACTAAGAGTGATGTATCCACGAGGGTAAGTGAAGTTTTTTGTCCTCGAGCCAGGTCAAATTATTTGCTCGCTTATAATTAATTCGTGGTGTGGCGAGACTTTAAGAGGTTAGAGGTTTTAAGAGACAATTATCATTACGATCCGCCGCGAGTGACCCTGTGTCCGTCCAATCCGCACGAGTCAGCCGAATATGTCTGAATGAGTACACAAAGCACTACAATAATTATCAGCGATCTTTATCTCCAATACCTATAAAGCGTGCCGAGAGAGCATGCGTATATCGGTATGATACGCTGATGACAAGGTCTGTAACGGCTCGTTTATTGGAGCAGCTCTTATTGAGTAGAAGTCATGTTTAGTCATAAGATTATAGGAAAAGCATATTTATGACGAATACAAAGTTCCTTTGCATGCGCAGTGCAGTGCCCAGAACTGGCGTGGGTAACGCTGACCTGTTGCTAAACAACGTGTTGGTCTATGCTGGCAGAATTCACGAAAATCTACACCAGACTGGTTTTAAGTTTGCCTTTGTTTTATGTATTTTTGCGGCCTGCTTAGAACAGGAGCGTTTTCTTTATTTGAATTAGGCGAGAACTATAATTGCTGAAAAAGGACAAAGCTGATTGATCATTGCCAGGGTTGTCGCGAAATTCTGTAGTATCTCAGGTTCGACATGGTCAGGCGAACCTTTACATCTTTGTCAAAGTTCGACAAAGTAAAACTTCTTGGACAGTGTTACCCGACTCGTGCAACAAAATTTAAATATTGTTTAAAAAACCGTACTTACGAAATTGCTCGATTCGTATTTTAGTGGATGAATAGTACCGTTATTCATACAATATAGGAGCAAACGTAAAAGTTTAGGTATTTATTAAGTTTTGTCCAAAAGCTGGACCCCATTTCCGCCAGGCCGCACAAGGTCGCTTTCAGTTTACGCCCATACGCAAAATAGTCGAGTTCCAGTGGAAATTTTGTTGAACTTCCAGTCGAACGTTTGTTGAACTTCGCGTTGAAAGTTCGAAAACGTCGAGGCTGGTTGAAGTCGAGCCGCAGCAGGTCAGCGACGTCTCCTAATTATTGCCTGCGTGCAGTGCGAATAAGCGAACTTTCCCCTGAGAAGCCATCCGCCAAATTGCTACTACTACCCTAGTTTGTCGTCAGTCTCTTTTAATCGTCTACAAGTATCGGCAGTCAACCCCTTGGCGGCGCACTTAAAGAGCATCCGCGAGAATCCTATTATAACCCTATGCTAGATCTAATATAATCATAATGAGTAGGACAAACCTAACCAGACTGCCCGATACGCAGATACCTCCAACTTGTGTTTCCAAACACATATTTCCTCATTCGCGCATCATTAATCCTTCGCTCTGATGCGATTCTCCATTCCAGCTGATGTAGAACGAGATACGACCCGATAACGACGAACGAGAAACGAACCCCCAAAAACAAACAAACGCAAAAAAGAGAAAAAAAGAAGCAAACGGGCAACCTTGGGCGAGATCGAGTTTACGTAACCTCCCCTCTCCTTCTCTTATTTTATTTCTACCCTTCTCTCTTTCTTTCTTTCTTTCTTTCTCTCATTTCCTCTCTCTCTCGTTCTCTGCTACCCGTTTATCGATGACGCCATGAACGGGTTTTTGGCTTTAGGAGCGCGCCACCTGGGTTGGCAACACTGGGGATTTTGTAGTTGGTCGCTCGCCCGCCAGATGGAGAAACCGGCCGTGTCTCCCAATTTTTTTTCTTCGTTTTACTTTGGAAACGAAAACAATCTCTTGTTCTCTTCTGATACACTTCAGGTTAGTTTCTTGATTTATCAAAAAGTTGTTTTGTTTACGTGATAATTTTAACCTTATATATTGGATCAAACTGCTTGGATGTAACCCAGTATCATTTCAACGGATATGTATGTTGTATTTAAAAACTCTTTAGGTTTATATTTTGTCCTTGTTCAAGTGCAGAACTAATTACAACAAATCGCTACATTTGTATGTACAAGAAAAAAGTAACGGAAGTTCACTGCCTTGCCTCTAGCATGAACACTCGCACCACTGCAAGTAAATTTAACGATCATCATCATAATAATCATGTGTTATTTCCATGCAATAAAACAAAAAATAAAAGATCTCTAATACGGCAAAATTAAATACCAATACGTAAAACGCTCTGAACTAAACGTAATAAAAGGCGTATAAAAAATCACTGACAAGAATGCAAAAGCAAGAATACACTGCTAAGGTGCTACTACATCAGGGGCGGTTCTATACACCAACTCATGTTTACAAACAAACCGGAGCACGCCTAGCGGACGCCACCGGCGCCGCGCATGCGCGATGGAGTGTGGCAAGAAGCTCGCCGTCGCCCATAAACAAACCATTGAAATGCGATGTTGTCGGCGTCGGTGTAAGCTCCCGAGCTTTTTTCGCGTTGGAATTGTTCGATTCTACGTCTTCCTAGCAATCTCTGACTACTTTGAGCGGCCTCAGTGAAATTACCGAGGCTCATTACACTGCAAAACGTCGCGTGAAAAATGTGATATGCGGCGATTCATTCCGCGTGGACGCCGCAAAGAATGTACGCTAAAGCCTGATTCGCACGATGAGATTCCGCTCGCAATTTTGAGTCGCAACGTCGCTCGGGCTGCAAAAGCGTGAACCGTAGCTGAGATGGACGACGTCGGTACTGAATATCGCAAGCAGAATCGGACCAAGTGAATCAGGCATAACAAGTCGGTGATGGCCACTGGTAACAATGACCAACATCTTCATTTGTCTACTGTTTACATTGAGTCTGCTTACTCCCAACCAACCCTCAAACTTAATTATCTTAACTCTTTTGAGGCCTGCACTTACATCTTATCGCAACTACCGGGCCAACGTTTGGCCTACGGGCCGGTGTGACCTGAAAGATGAGACGACACGCGAGAAACGTTTGAAAGAGCAGACGACAGTTCGAACGATCAGGCGGCCGTTTGAACTTGAAGACGCACTGAACGTAGTCCGCGGGGGGGGGGGTCCGTTCAACTTGACGGCTTTCACGTGTTCACGCTGGAACAAAATAAACAAATCTGACGCCACTGGTATCCGTGAATTCATCCCGAAGTTTTCTCCGCTCAAGCAATCGTGGTCCGACGGCGTCTGGTTTCCCTTTTCACAGCATAAAGCCAGTTCTCAGACGAACCGAGTATATGGAACCTGACCTTCAGAACCTTTCTCGACTCTTTTGGTAAAGCCCCAATCCCAGCGTTTTTACGAGAAGGCAGGTTTTTGTCTTGTTTCTGACAAAACAACGCAGGAATACACGTCTTGAATGGGGATCTCTGCATGCCCACAGCCCGCAGACCGAAAGTGCGCTCGACGCGCCGCCATCGCGCCGTGACGTAACAGAATTGAGTTCGTGAATAAGCCCAATGAGCTCAGCAAAATATTGTTCACACTGGGACACCATCGTTTTCGTGCGTCAACTAAAAGAACGCTATGAATGCAATCAGCGTCTAAGGTTCAGATTTCTAATAACAGCTTATACAGTTTTTTTATTTTTTCATATTTGTGTGTGATTCGAAACTTCACAGCCGACGTAAATCTCACTAGTGGTCGCTGACCGGTTGTCAGTAGCTGCGAATCCCTCCATATGCTTTCCCTCTTCCTCATCGTATACCCTCTCCCCCGCCTTCTCCTCCTGAAGCTCAACTCAAGGCCGCAGTGCTCTATCAAGGCCTCACTGCTGAAGTTTCTTACGCCACCTACTGTGGGCCAGCGCGGGAGGCAGATTGGACACTGGTACTGCGTTCGGCTGTGGAGCTCGCGTTTTCACTGCTTGAACACGAGCCTTGGTCGTAATCTGACGCAGCACTCGCATCCAGTTTGTGCACTCGGCTGGCCTCCGACATTCGACGCAGAAAATTCAGCCCTACTGCCTTCATATCTTGGAGATGTTGAGCCAATATGCTGACAAGGAAGGATGTCACCTCATTTGAGGGTGACGGAGTGAAAATAGGATTGGTGCGAAGTGCGATTATCTTCAGAATGCAGTTTTTGAAACCCTCCTATAAAAAACTGTAATTAAAAAAAAAAGTTGTATTCACATGATTGAAGTAACGACACAAACATCGTCGCTGGCGTACAATGCGCGACACGCGGTTCTAGTTTTCGTTTTTGCCAGAGAGCCGCTTCATCGTGGGTGTACTCTATAGTTATCCTAAATTGGAGTGCATTGTTTAGGAACAACCACGCTGACAAACACGAAAAGATAGTTATTAAGATATTTGAGGATGGCTCGAAAACGTTTATAGTGATGGTGGTGTCCAGTAAGCATAGATTTCTTTCATAAATTGGTTTATCCTCACCAAATCTCTGAAAACACTGTAATATAACAAAATGGCAAAAACCGCAACAAAGAAAAAATCGCAATCCTATACAGTTGTCTGGAAGTGAACAGTAAATAAGCGATGACTTGTCAGCTCTATATATGCCTTTAGAATGCGCCACATGCAGTTTTTCCAGCTTCGCCGGAAGAGGGCGTAACTATAAAAGAGCTAAACTTTACCCAGTGCTTTAAAGTTTCCATTTTAATAAATATTCAATGATGCCTGTTTATTTATGTATTTATTCAGATTACCTGCATCGCCTTGGGGCATTATTCGGGGAGAGGTGAATTACTTCACATAAAGACGACACTCAGCGGTGAAAGATTGAACTACGATTGGCGTCCGGAACTGGAGTTCCGCCACCTCCTGTCTCCTCACCGAGACTGGCTCGCACATTTCCGTATGTGTATCCAAGGCGTTGGAATCGCCCGTGGTCACTTAGAAAAGTAACATACTGGCGCCATCTATGGAGTAGCCCTGGAAAGAACACTTCCGATGGGTGTACACTTCATGCGTCATTCATTCACCGTGTGCTTCAAATAATTCTGGCAATGTTTTAACTTATAAGTAGGATTCCGTGTTTTTGTAGTTTATTTCTCGTGAAATTCGGAGGGTGTTTTTCGGAGTTTATTTTTTTCGCTGGAAATTCGGCGTTTATCGGAGTTTCAAACAACCCACAACGCTCACGTGAAACTTGACGTCACGCGTGGAATGAAAGTGATTAAAAAAACATGTCACGTAATGCGAATGAAAGGTCGCCCCATGTCTCAAATTATTTCACAAGTAAATCATTTGCCTTAAAGAAATATTTCAAGAATGTTAGGCGAGATTTGAATCCACGACCCTTGGGTCGCGTGCCAGGCCACGCTAGTGACTAGGCCACGTAAGGCACGCTTCCACGACTTGGAGCTGGAGCTTATATGTTTATATGTTTCACTATCGCGTTCCCCTCATATTTCCAAGGTCATTTGGCATCGGCGACCTTGTGATTGGCGGTACTCACTGTTAAACGACAAATCTTGAAAACAAGGCTACTTCAATAACCGTCGGTACTTTGAAATAGCCAAACTCCTCGACACATACAACTTTTAGCTGCCCTCCCAATCCTATGAAATCTGCAGGTTCACATCTATCACTGTTATAAACAAACAAAACCCCTTCTTCTTCAAAGCAAGCTCGAACAGTAGCGCTGGGCAATTTATGCGTTAAAAATCTTCCAAATAATTAATTAATGCCCTAATCGCGATCAACGTTTTTTAACCGGTTATGCGGTCAGATTCGAAGTTTGACAAATTCCTATGGAGAACAAAAAGAAAAGGCCGTTTTGTTTTAGGATGCAGGATTGTTGTCTTCCGCGGTAAATAAGCCTTTAGCGAGCTATATTGTTAGCATTCACAGAAATTATAAGGTATAAAAACCATACCGTAAAATGTTTTAATATTTAAAACTGCTTGCCAGTGCTTTTTCTGTGTGTGTGCGTGGGCGGCACAACGTTGTCTGTTCCAGATAAAGTTGTACACTTGTCCGTCATTGATGACAATACCGAATAGTAAACAAGATATGTAAGTTCACGACTTTTGATATATACTTCGTTTCAGCTTCCGTCCGAGCGCAGCCAAAGCTACGCGTGGCGGGAGCCAATCACACGCCGGCAACGGGTCACGCGATCTCGCACTGCCCTTTTGTATCACTCCGCTTCGCCGCTGGTCGTCAGCGCCTTCCCGCGCTCGCCGAGTATTTCGTCTGCTACGGGTGTATCAACAGTATCGTCTGCTACAGGTTTAAAACGTGCCCTTTCACGTTCTGAAGTTTAGTCATAGGGGTGTCAGTACGTAGCCTGGCCGCTGGCGTCTGTGTCCGAGCTTTCGATCCTGTTCGGCATTTCGGCATAGTTTCGGGATGTAAGTACACATTGCAAAGGTGCCCGATGACCCGCGGCCGTTAATGTTTCCTTGTATTGTCTGGATATACCAGGGCTCGGAGACGCGGTCCTTCCCGCAGCTACTCGGCGTTTCAATGTGATCGGCAGGTAAAGGGGGTGCCCTGATTTCGCCGCGTATCAGTGAATTATTGTGGCCCGGACGCTTTTCTTGTTTAACACGCATTCGCGGTACGACGCGGCCGGGTTTCCTGCCGAATTTGAAAGTAGACATTTGTCACAACCCCTGTCGCGCCTGACGCCCGGACGTGCCTTTGCGAAAGGACGTTTTGAAA
The DNA here is from genome assembly GCA_037355805.1 of Ixodes ricinus. Taxonomy (NCBI): domain Eukaryota; kingdom Metazoa; phylum Arthropoda; class Arachnida; order Ixodida; family Ixodidae; genus Ixodes; species Ixodes ricinus. The sequence goes on from JAZHYW010006400.1 coordinate 54,879, forward strand.
CGACTCGGTGAGGAAAGCAGCGAGAGCACGCAGCACATGAGTCGGCCATTGCGGAGACAAAATCACACAGAAAACCGAGCGAGCGCTGCAGCAGTGTTGCCAGCGGATGTACGCGTTTTCACCAAACCACATGCATTGACATATATTAATAAAAACATAAGCTTCCGACAATTCATTCCTTTAGTTGCAAATCATTCTCAGCGGTACACATCTGGAATATTGTGCAACGTTTACACGCACAAAACAGTTATTTAAAAAAAGATAAATATATATACTTTTTGCGGACTAGCTTGTGGTGCGTAGGAATGCTCTTCTCGAAGTTGCAACCGTCCAGCCCTGGCTGCGCTCGGACGGAAGCTGAAACAGCATAGTGTGCCCGATAATAAACACAAGCGATTAACCGATTAATAAATCGATTAAGACTAGCAAATAATCGGGTTAAAATTTTAATCAACGCGTAGGCTTAACGAACAGTACTGGTCCAAACTGGAAACAGAAACAGTGGATTTGGTCGTTGTCAGGAAGCATATTGGCCCACCTTGTACTGAGCGAACTTTGACAAGATAATCAGGAAACTCGCTTTTGTCACTAGTCCAAGATTTAAAAAAAAAAATGCAAAAGAGTTTGTAGTTAGGCAAGTTGGTACGTATTATGAAAGTCGAAAAGCGCCATAAAAAAAATATAACAAGCACAACAGGAAGAATCGTACGAAGCGATACGCATCGTGTTTCGTCCAATTCTTCTTGTTGTCCCTGTTTTTTTACGGTTTTCTAATCTAAACGAAAAAGCTGAACTGCCCACTTCTTAGGACAGCTAACCCATGTGCTTAGACAAACTTTATTTGCAAAAATACTTCTCTATTTTTTTTCTCCTTTTGGATAGGGTGTTCTCGAAATTTGGAGTTTTTCGGATAAATCCGAATTGTCGAACGTTTCACCGGCGAGTGTTTTTCGTAGATCTATCTGGTATGTCCGACGAAACCCTACTTATAAGCGACCATCTCTCATAGATAGTGTGTGGATTCGATCTAGGAAAATACTGCAAAACCTTCGATCTGGTTATACATAAATCCCAAGTGTTCCAGCGAAACTCGATAAATAGCGCCAGTGTGCCATTGCAACTCGCAGAGCCCTCGACCTGACCGACACGCCAAGCGGCTGCAACGCAGTCAATCACACTCAAACGCAACTGTGTGAAGCAGTCTCCGCAGTGAGTCGCGGACGACGCAGGAGAGGAAGTGCGACTCCTCTTCCCGTCGCCAGCTGTAGTTCAAAGCTTTCGCCGCCGCAGTGACGAGAGATCGCGCATGCGCAGGACGATACGAGCTCGTGGTACCAATCAAGTAGCTTCAAAGAGAGCGCCATCTTGGTGTTCGTCGTGTCTCCGTACGTTCGGTCCTCGCTGAACCAACCATAAACAGAAAAGGCCTAGTGACTTGAGCTTTTGACGCTGCTTGATCGGTCTCTTTGTACCTCGCGTAGCGTCGGCTGACATAAGCTGGAACGAAGTTAGGCGGAGTGCAAGTTCGTCGTGCTTCTAGCGCCGGGGTTCCAAAACGCCGAGCTCTGATTGGCTCGATCGGAAGGATAGTGGGTAGACCTTGAGGCAGCTAGCATTGGTGTCTACCCACTATCTTTTCAATCGAGCCAATCAGAGCTCGGCGTTCTGACGTCACCGCAACCCCGGCGCAAGTAGCAGACGAACTTGCGCTCCGTATACGGACCTTTGCAAAAATCGCCTTCTGCGCGCTGCCATCTTTGTCTGCTAGGCTGTGGAACGCCCCTTCTGAGCATGCGCTGTTCTGCTGCGCGGTATAGTGGAACTTGCGCATGCGTCCACAGTTCAGTGACTCAGCATTTTTCGCCCGGCTGATAAGCGATGCAGAGGTATATAGTCCCGATGAAGATTTGAAAGGAGTTAATACTCGTCAACGACAGATGAATTTCATATACTTCTGCAAGCCGTTATTGACCACTATAGTCAAGCAGAGCCAAAAAGCGCAAAGTCACGGTGTTCACAATCCTTCCTTGCATGCCATCGTCAGCTAGAGCAGTCGAAGCGTAGTGAATGCGCTTTATTCTTGCGCCTTTATAGTATAGTTGTAGCGTCCGCGCTTTGACAGCTGCGTGTACCCTACCTTTGACTGCACTCTGACTTACGATGGAACCCAGGTTAGTGCTTCCGCTCACAACTGCTTCCACGGGTCAACGAAGCAGATACGCAACTGAAGGATGCACGCTCGTTTTAAAAAAGGTTAACGAACATCGCCCATCGCGGGCGATAAACTTGAACTTCAGCATTCGAGCTTCCTGATTAGATGTTTACGCTCACGCATGCGACCCAATTATTTGACCCCTTGTTCATCTCCGTCTTTTCCTTTATTTGCGGGGAAGAGAAAAAGAGCGGGAACCGTTTATGCCCGTCACCTTTTTATAACTTCGTCGTGACATCGGGTCATGACGTGCTCCCAACCTCGTCAAGAGTGCGTCGGCAATTTACGGCTCATCCTTTTATTTTTAACGACCTTTTGTTCCTCGGGACGTCCGTTAAAAATAAACGCGGTGCCTTCTTTCATGCCGCATGGTTCGCGGCGAGGCGAAGAATAATATATCTCGCGTTGCGGCGACTATGGTAACGACAGCGGCCACGCACCTCGAGTCTCCACTCTGTTTCACGTTGGGATGGACCGCACCGGACGCTACGAACCATCGCAGCCAATCCAATGGGGTGTTGCTGTCATGTGCCCCTAGGGCACACAGCAAGCGACGCCGTGGGTATGTAGTCACGTCGTACGTTCTCCGGTGTTGGATTGGGTGGAATAACTCGCATACCGTCCGCTGCGGTCCATCGTAAAATAAAACTAAATCGGCGCTTTTTTTTACGTTTTGGATTTGCGCTTGGAGCCTTCCTCCAGGGGCTGAGTCGGTATTTAGTGGAGCGTTTCCGTAAATAACTTAATGAACGGAGCGCCATTATCTTACGGGACTGTTACGAACGCAGGATGCGCATTGTCGTGTCGTCACCTTTATTAGGTCTGCTGCCGTCTCCGCGTCAACGCTGCGCGGGTCAAATTTATCATCTACAACTTCTGTTCCAGATTTTTCAGCTACCTGTATACGGCGCGCGTGAATCAGTACCGTCACCGTACAAGGGTACACCAATCCCACGCCACCCACGATATCACTTCTCGGCCTTAAGACGGCGTCACATATATTACGTCACATTGCGTCGTCATGTGATCTCAAGCCACATGTCACGTGTCCTAGTGTCACATGATAAATGGTCATGAACACTTCTTGGTGTCCCACGGAGGTGTCTTACGGAACATATGATTCTAAAACCACCCAAAATCTTTTGCAGCGTACCGAATATTTTTGTTTTGTTTGCTATAGTGAGAAATGTGTACTGATTTTGTCTGCAAAGTCATCAATTCAGTATCTCATATTTCCTTCTTCAACAGCGCAGGTACAGTGCACCTCCTGCTGAGTCAGAAGTCGCCCAGTATAGTCTCCAGCCTGATCAAATGAAAAGGAAACCAAATCTCAGACAGATTGAATTCAAAATGATAATATAGCAAACTCTACGCGCCAACGCTGGTTCAAGACTGTGTAGATTCTTCAGTGCCTACTGATGATTCTGAAAGAGACGTTTTTTGCGGTTTGAAGCACGAGGACAACCCGACAGAACGAAGCTTCTTTTGTGACTTTAGTTTCTCGAAAAACAGAAACACAAAAGAACAAAAATACACTCGAGAAAACGCGGGAACATTTAAGCTCGCGGCGTGGGATTCACTGGGATTATGCTCGGTGGATGCGTCGCGGAAAGTTGTGAATGCGAAGGGAACGGGGTCAAGGCACCTTTATTTATATGTATATCTATTTTGTTTTATCTCTCGCTTCGAGAGTGGTTGCTCATTTGTCTGCTTGTTTACGCTTTCAACATACGCAAATTCGCACGAGCCGAGCAAATACCGTTCCACTCAGACGCGGTGACCTGCTCGTTCAAGAAGTGAACTTGAATTACAGGCAAGTCTCCATCTGATAAGCTGTTTATAGTCGCGTTTATGGCGGGCGGGAACAGCTTAATCGGGCATCGTATCTGCTTAAATTGGCTCGCGACCTTAGTCGACATCGCGCATACTCCGTTCCACACAACCTTCCAGCGCCGCCGACGCTCCGACACGGCGGAACCAAAGGCGCCAAATGTGCTTAGTCACGGCGCTAGTCGTACTCATATTTGTGCGTTTTCTATAACCGGCTAAACCAGGGGTCTCATAACACCGGCCCGCGGGCCAAAGCGGAGGTCTTCCGACCGGCCCGTGGCCCGCTTCCAGCACTGCCTCCTGGTACCGGCGCAAGAAGTAAAGAAGCGGCGCCGCGCCAAGCACTAACCGACGCGAACTATGGATACAACGAAGAACGAAAAGAAACTGCCGTACTGCAACACGGGTCCTCTCGCGGTGTTATTCATGGGACATTGCGATCACCAGCATCACTCTTCTTAGTCCCCCGATTCATACCTGTGTCACTGTTATACGTATGCTGCAATTGCTTTGTGTTCTCGTGTATACAGTGCTTAATGTCTTTTGACGTAACTATTGCGTATTGTCAGCGTGGCTTCTACCATTCTCGTTGGTGTTCTGCCCTCTGTGAACGTGCGAAAGATAGGTGCATTGATTGATGAGTTTTTTGGGTCCCAAATTATTGTGTAATGTCCTACTTAGCAAAATTTTAAATTTTAATACAAAGTATATGTATTCATGATTCATCCGCCATACATCTTTTTTTCATGGTTACTCTCTAGTATGCCGTTCCAATTTCGTATCTAGATTATTACCCTAGGACATTTATTTCATGTTTCCTTATTTGTGTTTACTTATTTATTTTCCGGCCCTTGAGACCGCGACAGATCCCCGATCTGACCCCTTAGCCAAAAATTGGAGGACACTTAAGCTTCGCCTTTGAAAGTGGAAGGCGATAGAGTTATCGGGCCCCGTTCGCATCGCCTTCTCATTCGCTTCTCATTCTCTTCCGGACAGTCAAATAAAAAAGAAATATAACGTAATCTGAAAAAAAAAAGTTGGACGTGCTTTGCAACCGAGGGGTCGTGGGTTCGAATCCCGCCTAAAACTCTTCGTGGACCAACATTTCGACGTCGTCCCAGCGAGATCGAAGCGAATAGACCCAAACTGGACAAGATCGCCTCGTCGCCGTTCGGCTGGGCCTCGCGTCCGGTCCGTGTACGCCCAAGGACACTCGGCGTCGGGCTCGGACCCAATTGCTGAACTGGTGCCATCCGAGTGTACCGATGTCACGTGGAGGCAAACGAGATTGTTCATAGGCTGGAATATTTCGAGGTGGTGTTGCCTCGATCCTCATAGGCTGTGACGTCAGAAGCTGACATCGGGCGCGTGAATGAATGTTTATCTTTCTCTTTTTTCTGCGCATCCCAGAAGCTCGCGTTAAAAGAGAAAACGCATATTCTCCGTTTTCTCTTTTATATGAACTCTGGTCGTAAAATCAACATTGCGGCTCGCCGCATATAGCAAAACAGACACGCTGGTGATGCCAAAAATGAGCAAAATCGGCATTCTTCCTACCTCGAACAATCTCCCGCGCTGAGTTTTCCTTCACTTTAATCATTCTTCTGTGCACAGCTGATGACACTATATATATATATATATATATATATATATATATATATATATATATATATATAAATAAATAAATAAATATATATATATATATATTTATTTATTTATTTATTTTTTACATGCACGTCGACTATTAAATGCACTGCCAATTGTGCGAGTGCGCCATTGTTTGGGCATATACAATCTGAGCATTGGTCAGCGCTCAGCGCAAGTTCAACTCATCTCGAATTACGTGTCAAACCAACGGCACGCAAAAAAAAAAATTGAGTTTGACTTAGAAGTTAGAGTAGAATTGACCCAGGACGGTCTTCTCGGTGATACTGCCCTTAGTGATTCCCGCGAAACTTGTTTATCTACCAACTTCCACAGCTGCAGGAAACATTTTTTCATAACTGGTTTGCTGGTAAATGCTGAGAAACATTCTATTGTGTCATTTTCATAAAGGTAGCCTTCGTGTGTCTATTTTTCTATACATAAAAAATACGCGAGACAAAAAAAAAAAATATCTCACGTCAATAACGGCACTTATCTCCCTGTTCCCTAACTCGTAGTAACCAGGATTTTTCTTTTTTAATCTTTCTCGCTTTTTTTGAGGTTAAAAAGAATTAGACACACAACGGTTACCTTGATGGGAACAGCAGAGAAGGATGTTCTTCTGCATCCTCTACAACTTTTGTATTGGAGGGTTTGCGCACAAAATGGTAGTTAGGTAGTTAGACAATTAACTTATGTTAAATTGCCAGTTTGGCACGCCGCGAAGAAATATCTTGACTTGCTGAATACGTCCGTGAACAACAACACGTTCCTTGAACACGTGTAGCGTGAACCAGGCTTTTTTCTTCTTCTTATTTTTGTCACAAGTTAGTTGAAACAACCTGTATGGCAGGCACGTATCGAGAAAAAAAAAAAGGGGGGGGCTTCTATTTTGCTGGGGCTTCCTTTTCCCCTTCCCCTCATACAGCATTTTGTGATGGGCGGGCCTTCCCGAATAATTCTGGCTACATGCGTGCTGTATGGTATACTCTCTATATACAGTTTCTGCAATGAATACCCTGCCGGGTAAATTCACCGTGCCAAATGTTTAAGACGTCAGCCATCGAAACATACACAATAAAGGGGAGCAACAAAGTAAAAAAAGAAGACACATGAAAGGAGAGCGAGCTAGGTCTCGGTGCCACCGTCTTGAAGACCAGGGAAAAGCGCGCAATCGCCTCTCGGAGCTTCTGGGAAAACAAGCCCCTCAAATTACAGGATGGTGAAAAGGCGGGTAGAGAGCACTTTGTGTTATTATATACAGGTTGGAAAGTTTTTAGCTATTGTGGGTGGTAATGATTTTGTCCAGTTCTCTTTCTCTCCGAGTGGAGCTTCCGAACCCGCAGCGTTCTTATCTTTCTTGATGTCTAGACAGCGTGAGGTGAAATTTGGAAGAACTGTCAGTAGACCAAAGACATGCCTTCAAATACCGCATGCACGCACGAAGGCACTGGGAGGGAGGCCGTGTCATCTGGCTTACGGAGCGGATTGTACTGATTGCTTTGTTTGAACGATTGTCTTCTTTTAAAACGAATGAGTACACAAAGCAGTACATATATGAAGTTTAAAAAAACAAAACGCCCATGCATACGCGCATGACTGCACACCCTACCTTAAGAACAAACAAACAAGGACCATAAATAAACACATACCTGCGCACACGCTAAACTCCATTCACCGCTAAGCTGACAGTACGGTGTAAGCTACGCGCTCGCGGGACAGACCAACCGCGCCTTCTCTTCGTCACCCGACTCCGCTTTGTGGGAGTGGCTAGAGGAGAGAGGCGTGATCACGTGGCGAAAGAGAGAAGTACGACTCGTCCGACGAGAGCACTTAGCTCCCGCCGTGCTGTCAGCTTAGCTGGGCGAACAGAGTGTAGTAGAGTATGCACTCTGCTGGTTTGCAGCAAGACACCGTAACAGAAACCTGGCTGAGGGAGATAAGATGTTTCGCTTCAACGCCTGCCGCGGTACGCTCCACTTAGCCGCCATCTTTATAGAGGGACTCGAGAAAGAAGAGAGAAAGTTTTCCTATCTTTCTCTCGGTTTCCCTCCGTGGGAAATATATATATATATATATATTCACTCTTTTCTTTTCTTTTTTTTAGGGGGGGGGTGTAATTTTTGCATGAGGAGGCGATGGACGTTTATCCAAAAATCCATCAAGCGTCACCGGCGGTCGCCATTTCTCGGACACGAAGCGTGTAATTGGATCCGAGTGCAAGCCGAGCGCCGACGTCACGCTCGCGTCCAATACACGCACGGAGAACGTGTCCACACAATGGCGGACTCAAATACTAATTGGCGCGCACTTTCGAAAACTAAAAAAAAATCTATTGTCTTTTTGTTTCGTTTTTCTAGGGACGCTCGTTGGCGTGCGCTTTCGAAAGGGCTCGACGCCATTTTGGCTCAAACTGCGGTGGTGGAGTCTTCTTTCTTTTGTTCCTGACCCAACGATCTGAATTTGCCTCTTCTGTTCGCTTGTTACGGGGTAATGGCTTGTCACAGTACAATGGCGAACAACGAATGCTAGTCGTAAGCGCGTGATATACACCTTGTTGTACTTCGTTTCAGCCTAAGTCCAGACGCAGAGGACGCTACAAACTAACGGTACCGATCAAGCACCGTCAAAAGTGCAAGTCACGAGGCCTTTTTCCGTTTATGATTGGTTCAGCGACGATAGAACACGTATACGGAAACGTGACGAATACGATGATGGGGCGCTTTGGCGCTGTCTGGATGATCCCATTAGCTCGTAGCGTAGTCTGGACTTCAGGGAAAACGCAATATAGCGACTTAAAAAAACAAAAAACACTGAGTCACAACCGGGCTCTAAATGAGCGCGTTGTTTTCGCTGCACAAAAAAATACGCCCAAAATTTAATAAACTTCATTAGAAGGGGACGTCCTAATCAGAAATGGTATATCTTGTGCTTTCTCTCTTTTTCAGTGATTTTGTTGATGATTGCATTGGTGGGTCAAGTTTGCCAATTATACTTCGTGTCACCTTACAATGGCTCGCAGCGGACGCTACGATACATCCAAGCCAATCTCAACGCTGGGAACGTATGACGGGACTATGTACCACGGGCGTCACTGCGCCCTTCTCGAAGTTCACGTGACATTCACACGGCATTGGAATGACTTCGATCACTTGTACCACTCTCCGCGGTCGGGGTATGGTTGGTACAAATGCGCCCGCAATTCAACATCCACGCCAACAATCTAAAGAAAGAGATGGGACAGAATGAAAGGTTTAAGACCCCCCCCCCCTTCATAAAGGTTATCGAAATGCCGTAAGTTGGTTTCTGCGGCGGAAACAACATGTTTAATTAGGGGCAAATAAGTACACACCGTGACACTCAGGCTCAGGAAAAGCCGACAGAAAGAAGTAATATACGTTTTATTGCAAGAATAAAAGAAAGCAACAAAAAGTACGCGAGTGATTGACACAGATCCTTCGCTTCGCCAAGACAGCACAAACTCTAAATCGGCGTGTCGCGCGCTGAAGCTTGGGTTCCACCAACCCAGTGACGCTCCTCTAAAAAAAAAAAAAAAAATAAAAACAAAGTTTTGCCCAAACCGAAATGGAGATAAAAAACGAAGCTAGAGGTACTTTGTGCGAAGAAATTTACTCCGGCATGTCCACTCTGACCCATACCGGCGGGACATGTCAGAAATCGTAGCAACAGTCATCCTGAAAGGCCTCCTGCTGAACTGAATGTAAGTGCGCAAACTAGCTGGTGCACATTGAACGCGACAATAACCGCCGAGGCTGTTGGTAAGCAACGACAGAACCACTGTGTATAGGAGACCTTGAGCTGTGTTTGAGACCTCTCAGTTTATTTGTCGTTTTTACCTGCAGTATCCGGGTTAGTGTCATGTTCCTCTCATTTTCTTCTACCCCTTATTCTTAATATTGCCGCTTTTACAAGCTGGCTGGCATTATGGTGGGACATGCGTGCTCGTAGGACAGGTCGTGCGTCTTTCCCTTGCCACGTACTCACCTTCCCGATCATATCCGGGCGTAGAAAGCAGGGTCAGGTGGTGAAAGGGACGTGGTTGATTGGTCCGGCGAGTTGGTAGCTAACACCGTACTGTCAGCTTAGGGGCGAAAGGAATCTAGTTCTCGCCCGTCAACACAATTTTCCAAACGAGCTGTACCCGCGCCCAAGAGATTATTTCCCTGGCATTCGCTGCCTCGTCTTTGTCGGTAAAAGGGAAGATCCTATACGCTCCCACTCCTCTTCCCGTTAACTGGCTCAAAGCCTTTGACGATTCCAGGGTCAAGTGACGGAATTATCGGCTTATGCCCCCTCCAGTGACTTCCTTTGAGCCAGTAGGGTTGGCCCAGTGAAACCTGGTCGACCTTAAAAGACTTATTTTGACAGCTTCGAAAGGTAGACTCGACGTAATTACCCGGCTTAGACACTTTGTGTGGAATGCCCTTTTAATACATCAATCGAGCAAATGCTCACTTCGCCGCTGCTTAGACACTGCAGCAGAGGCGGGGTCTTAAAATTGCCAACAGCTATTACTAAAAGCACCCACAGCACGACTCGTAGGTAGGTACGTGGGATGTCCGTATGTGAAGTCTAAAGAAAGATCACAGTAACAGTGATAACGTTTTAATCCTTGGTGGAGGCGCAGTTCTGGAGAACATAAATTATGGTCAAGAAAGTGCAGCCGAAATTTATTTGAGACACGGGGATGGTGATCTGCATAACGTCACCATGACATCGATCGTCATAGCCCGCCAATTTTGATTTTCGATATTTGGGACACAGAAAGATGGGAAGCGTAAACACTCTACGAAAAACTTCGACCTAAAATTGGTAGCTTTTACCAAAATTTCTGATCTGCTAGCTTATTGTGCTGCTAGCTCATTCAAAGTCGTAAAATTAATTTGACATAACGATAATTTTTTTATACATCTAACCCTTAGGAGCAAGCAAAAAGCCACAGTGTACAAGCAAAACCTACCGATTAAGCTCCCTGATACCACATGACAAACCTTGCAGAAATGTTTGCTACGTCTGTGCCTGTGCACTGTCAGAAGCTGCTTCGCGTGTGTTGCCTTACACTGCCCTCGGGACATTTTTTTTCTTTTTACATTTGGTTAATGAGTCAAAAATTGGCTTGTATTTCGCCCTTATAAAACTAACAATACTAATCTGAATTTTAAGCTCTCCCAAAACAACCCCAATTGTCTTTAGATTGACGTACTTGCAACAAAATAACACCATAATCATAAAATCTAAAACAAAAAACGAATCCGTTTTACTTTTGTTGCACGCATTGATTTGTTCAGTTGGCTGAAAAGAAAACTAATGATTCGTGTTCTGAGTGTTGCGCGGGGCAGCTCCTCGTTGGAGCTTCCGCGAGTGTCGTTATTGTTGTCCAAATAACGTGATTCAAGCTACAAACAAAGCAAGTTGCTTTGTTTGTGTTGCGTATTTTTTTTTATTTTTTTCTATAGCGCACTCGAACTTTTCAGTGCCGTCTCTCGCGAATGTGGACTACGGAGCCTTGAACTGATGACTTGACTTAGGGTGTCTTAATTGACGACACGCGTTGGCATCAACCTCAGAAGAAAATCACTGGCGCACCCTAACTCGAGCACGTTGTTATGGTAACGCCATCTGCATGCACTAAATAGATGTCGCCTTTTCTAGATCACTTGTGCGTTTTTCCGTTAGGAAGGGTGCACTCGCCTTTAAGTGTGCTATTGTTTCACCTACTATAGCAGGGGTCTCGAACACGTGACCCGCGAGGTTTTGGGAACCGGCCTGCAATTATCCACGCGGCTGCGAGCTCCCATTCATATATCTCGAATGTCCCATGCGCCTGGAATAATAGTTTTATATCGTCAATTTATTTCCGCTCAAAAAGAAACTCTGCTTCTGTGACGTGTGCACGCATTTTGCACTATTCTGCTTGTCTTTTGGGCGGACTATCGCTTCGTCTAAGTGTTGGTTTCTCATTCTTTTCTTCTCGAAATCAACCGGAACGGCAATACCACCACTAGGCTGCAAGCGCGAGCTCTTTGCCCAAGGAGGCGCTCCGGCTGAACAAGCTCTTGATCAGAAGAAACTGTCAAAAATAAAGCTATGAGCTTGAGCTTCTAGCTGCCGCACATCATCTTTAGAAAAAAACAAGATTCTTATAATGCTGCTACAAAAATCGCTAGGAAAGTAGAAGCTGCTGTATGAAGATAAATTTCTACACACCTGTTGAGCCTAGTGAATTGTTTGACAAGCCAACGAAGGTGTGCTTGCTCTCGTTCTATCAAAAAACAAAACGAAAAACAGCCAGTGTTGTAGTGTGGTGGTGTTTTTAAATCTTCTTATAACGTCATGTGGAGGCCCAAAGTAGTCGTGCATGCAAATAAAAGCTAAAGACGGCAAAACTGTGAGCTTACAATAAAACAGACAGCACAAGGTACCTCGTCTAGAAAATATTTGGGGTGTCGCTGGGACAGTCAACTGCTTTGCAACGTGTAACACCACTGCTGTTTGTTCGTTTATAGCTATGTCCCATAATAGCAAAATATTGCTCCCCCCCCATCCTTGGCCCTCGTCCTTCCGGGGGTGGGCTATCTGCCCCCCCCCCCCAACTCGAATGAGTTTGAGACCACTGTCCTATTGAGATAAGGAATAACTTTTTTTTTGTCGCGAAAGGAATGCAGTTGTGATGACAATGCTGTAGTGTAAACTCACTCCTGAACTGGTGTAAACATCATTAACAGCAAAAGTTAATTTAAATTGTTCATTGTTCCACTCCATAGTTGGAATTAAAAAAACAAGTAACAGGAAACAATAAAAAAACGATACGGACAAACAATGATAAATCAGGTTCAATCGCTTCTTTCTTTCCTTGTTCCGTCGTCCATATCCTCCGGTTTCGGTCCCTTTAGAACATTAACGAAAACGACGTATCAAGCCATAAATGTAGTGAGAAAGAAAAAAACAAGACAAGATATAACTAGACCGAAAACAGGGTGAAGCCTCGGAGTGAGTACGGCACATATCCCAGTGCCGGCATCTTCAATAAGAGTGTCAGTAAGTTCGAGACACGACACCCATCTGCCTCTGCTGATGTGAGCCCGCACGATACCGCGCGTTCAATCAACCAGAGGCATTCACGGGGTCAAGAGTACCGACAGTCTCGTCGACGTAACGCAGGCCATCCTGAACGTGACGTCACCGTCGCGCGCGCCACCTCGTGCCGCAACCATTCCCTACCCCTTCACCCCTCAGAGATGGCAGAAGCTGAGCCGAGGAGAGGAGGATGAGGAGGGCACGAAAACGCACCCTCCGTCCACAGAAGTGCACCCCACCAGAGGCAGAGAGAAAGCTCGAAGATCACAGAAGAAAGCTGACCGTGTGCCTTCTGAAAACGCCAAACGAGCAACAACGTTTGCGCGAGGACGTCCAACTAGAAGGAGCATCAGCGGCAAGCGAGCAAGCACGCCTGCTTGCGGAGGGAGCTTCGCCGGGATTCCTGCTTCGCCGCCTTGGCATCCCAAGAAGTACGGTGGAAGCCTGGAACGAGGGGAGGGGGGGGGGAGGAAAGGGGGAAGCAGAGGGTGTCGAAACCTTTTCTCGTGAAAGTGGGCACCCTGTCGGGGGAGAAGGTAAACGCGTTAGGGAAGGCAGGCCCGTCCAAAACCGCCCATTCCAGTTTGAAGGTCGAGATACCTACCTGGCTTTCTCTTTCCACTCGACGGCCCAGACTACCTTCGCGACCAAGCACGGCTCGCCCTCGCCCTCCACTCCCCCTGAGACAAAGATTAACAAAAGACTACGCACGAACAAAATAAATGGGAGGAGGAGGAGAGAGAGAATCTTTCAGGTGAACTTGTAGCTTCCTGCTTTGAAACAGCCACCAAGCAGGCCACTCCTACGGAGGACGTCGAGGAGATTCTCGAGAGATTTTTCTTTTTCTTCTTTTCTCGTTGGCCCCAACAACGTGATCCTCTCTCGATCTCCCTCTCGCGTAGATCGTCCCCTTTCCACTCTACTCTCTTACCTGGGCAGGCAGCCCTCCTCGCCCTCTTTCTACCCTGGAGAGATAACCGATTCCATTGCCTTCAGGTGAAAACGCCCGTGGCGTTGGTGTTCGTTTCGGCGCTTTGCTCTGCGGACAAACTCGCGCTGCGTGCTCCCGACGCAAAAAGGGCTTCGGGCGGCCGATTGCCCCAGCGGCTCTTCTCGACGTCTGCTATTTTCTGGTTGTTTTTGTTGTTGTTGTAGTTTTTTTCTGAAACGCCAGCCGCCATCTTTACGCGCGAAAGTGGTGTGAGGTGTGTGTGTGCGTGCTTGTGTCTTCAGCAACGGTACCCTTCATCAAAGGCGTCAAGAAAGAAAAACAAACAACAATCCAGTGCATCTGCAAGGTGAATCACCCGGATTCTACGTGAGTGCACTCGCTGAATATATTGCAATCTAACATTTTGCGTGCACGGCATCCGGCATCCTTGACGAAGACGTCGACGTCTGTCCTACCGTCGTCTGCAATTTTTAAGAACACCGAACGTTCGGTCCGGCACTTCACGTAGCCGATGCGATGCAACCAGAACTCGAAGTCCAAGTCGTTCTACAACATGTCGACAAAGAAGTGGTCCAACCCAGGCCCAACCCATCGGGTTTAACATCTTCATCTGTCCTGGACCTTCTGGAACCTTGGGGACCACTGTCACGGAATTGGTAGCGCACTCATCACCCGACTCCAAGAGACCTCGTTTCGTACCCCGTGCTGATCCCCGATCAAGAACCGCAAGTTGAAGTCGATCTGTGTTCCGGAAGAAAGTTGCATTCTGGGAAGGTTGGAGATATCGATGGCGCAGCTAAGTCCCCTTACCAGCACCAACAGTCCTCCGCCATCGGGGACTGGGTCCGGCAGCAACGGTACCGCTTCGAGAGATCGTAGTTCGGCGTCGCCGTCTTCGTCCTCTAGAAAGAAGAGGAGGGTTCACGACGCTGACTCCAGTGGCGAGGATGACATGAGTCCGACGTCCCTAGCGAAACGGTTCATGTCCGACGCCGCCCACTGCGCGGGCTCGTCCTCGCCCGCAACCACGCCGTCCACGGACGTCGCATCTTCCTTCGAGCTCATCGACGTCACAGAGGTAGGCCCAACTACGTGACTGTGATGTCGACATTTCTGGCCTCTGTAGTTCTAACGTTTAGGCGAGCATGTGCTTCGTTTGCGCGTTCTGTAGTAGCACTACTACTCGCTATGCATTTTTGTTTTGTTGTACGCTGCTGCGGATTCGCGTAATATTGCCTTCGATTCGCTCAGACGCAGATGTCGCGTGTTTTTGTTTGCAATTCGTTCATCATACTCTGATTGATTTGTGTGTAGATCATTTGTGCCGCAACTTCTCCGTCAAACTGTCCAACGGTTCCACAATACCAGCGAAGAATCTTCGTCGCTTCGTCGGAGGAAGCCATTAGCGATACGTGAAGATAATAGGGATGAGCATAGCTTTCTTGCAATTTACGTATCATATCCACCGATCTGGAAATTTGTTTTTCT
Source organism: Ixodes ricinus (assembly GCA_037355805.1). Classification (NCBI taxonomy): domain Eukaryota; kingdom Metazoa; phylum Arthropoda; class Arachnida; order Ixodida; family Ixodidae; genus Ixodes; species Ixodes ricinus. The sequence goes on from JAZHYW010006400.1 coordinate 70,103, forward strand.
CTGTTCGCTTTCCTAGGACTAGTTGTAACTCATCTTAATGAGCTGTTATACAATCTAATTTCGGAAGTAATCGTGGCATTAACTAATATTCTTTCTCAGTGAATACCTCGGGAAGTAGGCTTTAACGATGATTTCTTGTTTTTTTCAATACATACATTATAAAGCCAGCAGCCCTGTCAACAGTCAAATACCCTGGGTCAATGGATAGCAACTGAGTAGGAAAACTCCAGTTTTTCTATGCGGGCGGAAACTGGGGGAGAGCTGGAGACAAGAGTGTGCGTGGACTTCTTCAGAATATCGAGCTCTGGTTGGAATAATTAGTGGCTAGACGTAAATCTAGCGGCCTTTGTCTCTATCGCACTCGACAAACGCGTTCGAACGCAGACGCCGGCATTTGTTTTAGTTGTCGGTGACTGAAGGTTTAGAAGACACTTTTAGGTTAACAAGCGTACCCGGACGTGAATGTCTCTGCCTCTGTTGAGTCTGTTCGCACGGAAGGGTGGCCGTTTTTACGTTTTCTTCTAAACCTAAATGATCCAGCGTCCGGATGTCGGAGCTACCCCTCTTTGTTGTCAACAAGGAAAAACCTTGGAAGAGTCGTCCTCCTCGCGACGCTGACAACGGATCGAACTGGAAATCCCGGGACCGAAGGGATAAGAAACACATTAGAAGCCGATATTTTAGCAAGAAAGTTAACGAAGGGGTTGACAGCGCTTTTTTTTTCCGATTTGACATTTTGTTTTATCTTGCAATTTAATACGTGCGGCGGGATTTCGTTTTTCTTTTTTCGCATCCCACATGGCGTCGTCATTCATCATTTTGAAGGCTCGGAAAATACAAGCTTGCGTACATTCTGATTTGAAAATAAGAAAAAAGCGCGGCTTTGCTTTTGCTCCTATTAACTGATTGTTTTTGCGTTGGTTAATACATTTTCTGACAAGTGTGCATATTCCTTCCACCAATTTTGCAGCTGGTTGGCTCTGGCATCTTCCGCAAATACTTTTATCTTAAAAAAAAGAAAAGTGACTGAGTTTGTGCAGTGGCAACTCAATGTTTACAAACAACCGCACCTGCCCTACGGAACAGAGCTGTAAACGTTGCACATGTGCGGAGCCCCGTTTTCGAAGAAAGCGAAGCATTATTGCACGTGCTTCGTTCCTGACGTCACAGGCCGTGTGTCGTCACGTGGGACGTGGGAATGGCCAACCTAGAGGTGGCGCTACTGTCGCGCTATCATCATCATCAAAGCGGGGATAGAAGCACGGCCGCCCCATAGGCTCTCCACGTTCGCGCGCGAATCGGCGTAGATTTTTGCGTTTATTTTGTCGCATATTATCGGTCGGAAAACAATTATAGCGGAAAATGGTGCCGTACTGTTCGGTGCTTCAGTGAAGATCGAATCGTGTTACCAGCGTACGGTCTAAATTTAAATAATCGCTTGTGTGGATGCGTCCTCTGCTCTAGGCAAACGTTGGGAAGCATGATTCAACACGACAAACGACCCAGTCTCCGGCTGAACTGCATTATTTATGTTAAATATTTGTTTCTTTTAAAATGGAAGTATCGGTTCATCAGCGTGGGAATTCAACAAAATATTGAACTCCAACCTGAATAACATAATACTGGTACTGTGGGCGGTAAAATCTCAAGTTCTGTGCATTTTTTTTACTTTTAGCTTTTTGCGTTAATATAAATATTTAGTATGAAGAGGAGTTAGTGCTGTATTTGAAATTACCGTGCTCTTTCAGGAGTTTTCGTAGACCGCGTTTGCCCTCCGCTAAGCCCTCTGCAACGAAGAAGCTGCTACTGCGCCTGCGCGCCGATGGCCTTGCTGTAGAGTTCCGGGTATCGTAGCGGGTTGCGGAGAGCGTTGCGGGGAGTGTTGTGGGATGGCGAAAATCATCTACGAAAACTCCTATTGAGTTCCTCCGCAGCCAATGTTTCCCTTTACTATGGCATAGTTTGGAAAAAAGTTTTCTTAGTTTAAACAATTCAACTACGTGGGGTTGGGAAGAGTGTGCCTCTTCTATTAGTTACGATCCGCAAACTGCACGGTTGGCAGGACAATTGAAACAAGTGAAACAAACTGTTCTAATATATCTGGAGCGAGTGTAATAAACTAGTGTAAATGAGCAACGCAGCAATGTTCGTGTTATTAAAAGTTTTTCTCGGTAGTGTGAGTTCACCCACTTCAATTTTTTCGGTGAGGACAGCGGATGTCAAGAGGCTAATATTATAAATTTCTGGCTAAATAATATTCTATTCAAACACAGTAGGCTCTGCAAGCTCCAACAAACGACGCGCACCACGACACAGACAGCATCGGCCGCAGCGACACTCTTTTACTGATGAGGGCTAGTGACCTTCACGAGACTTTCCGATCACCCTCCGCCCTCACCTAACGTATATAGGGACTGTGCAGTTCATAACTATTATACAAGTAATAAAAATTATTTGAACACGCCTTACGTGATTTGGTGATCAGCAGTCGTGACACTCGAACTTAGATGCGGAACTCGACGTTTTTAAAGACTCGGAGCATTGTCATTGAGACGGGATAGGTCCGCAGCTGACTCGGTTGGGACACTCCAAGAAATCTCGAGCGTGTTTCCCCGCAAAACCAATCGCTGCAATCTACGAACGGATCTCGGCGAATGGCGACGTGCCAAGTGCCACAGCGCAAATCGTGTGTCATCTCAATAACAAAAAAGTTTCATGTTTTGCGCATTGTACATACGCCGCGCGAAGTAGTTCTTGCAAAGTTGGTTGTCGGAGGAAAAAGCGATGCTTTTGGCGTTTGAAACGTTTACGACTTGATGAGATAACATGTATCTAGTTTATATTGCACCCACATATATAATTAACTTTCCACATAAAAGGGAAAACTTAGTAATGCTATGCGAGGAGCCGAACACTTTTTCTGGGGTTCTTGGGGTGAAAATGAGTATAGCTCGAAATATTTTCTAGCTCGTCATTCACCGAGCGCACTCTAGATTCCAGCCAACAGACGCTCTATTTTTCTTGGAGAGTCGATTGTAGATTTAATTTTACTGCATACCTTCTTCTGCGTCGGAACGTTGTGTCGATCGTTGTAACTTTTTAAGCTACTTCCACAATTGCTTGGGATCAATATTCACATTGTTACTAGTATAAAGCGTGATTCATTTTCACATATTTTTGATGGATGAAACCGTTTAGATTGATTGGCTCACCAGGTGAGTTGTAATTTACCACAAAGGTCCTACTGAGCTATGGATTTAGTAACCAGTTTCTCAACGTCAAAGAAAACACACAAAAAAATTAAAAATACAGTATTTTGTTTAGGTGCTCATGTTTTCAGATTGTTTATTTTCCTTGTGGTGAGGCACAGATCGTTTCCCCAACTTCCTGGGTAATCAAAGTTGTGTAGAAATTCGCATAAAAGCGACTGCAAACATGGTTATTCTATTGGTTCAAACAAAAAGCCTATATTCCTAACAGAGTGAAGATGTTATCAGGATGGCGTAGTTCATTGTCCCAGTCAATCAAACACGCCCAAAAGTCCATTGCGTATACGAGTACCGTCTAGGCCAGGCACAGGGGTGGCCAAACGGAGGCTCGCGAGCCGCAAGCGACCCTTCGCGGGTCAAAGTGCGGCTCCCGGCTCCTGAGAAGGCTCTAGTAAGCATGCCCCCCCCCCCTCCCTTCCCCCATCCCCTCTTCCCCCATCCCCTCCTGTGTTCCCAAGACACACAAAAAGTTTAAAAACTAAAAAGAAAAAAAAAGAAAGAAGAAGCTCACAGGCTTGGAAGTTTTGTACTACGAAGGCCGTACGAACGTACAGGTGGACTTCTTTGAGACACATAGATGTGTCCAGTGACCCTGTTTCCTTTACTGCTTTAGAAAGAATTCAACGGGAGTCAGGGGCAGTGGCTGCCTATATAGCAAACCATGCGTTCATTTTTGCTTAGCGGTCGAAGAAACGTTCTGCTGCCTGGTGCTATTTGTTGTAGTCGATAATTATACTCGTCCCCTTTGGAAAGGACTGGTCCCTTCATATCGTTTCTTAATAGTTAAAAGCATCCCCCCCTCTTATTATTATTTTTGTTCTCTGCGGCTCTCTGAATTTTTGTAGTTTTGTCTGGGCTCTGACCCCATGTCACTGGGGCCACCCCTGGTCTACGTGCGCATTTGTGGAAACCATTGGAATGCTTCCAGGTTTACCGACTGACTTAAACGCCGACATAAACTCTAAAAATGCCTGCGCTTCTACTTGCCGCAAGACACTCAAAGAGCCAATCTCTGCGATCTACGAAATCAGTTCCGCGAATGATGAGACGGAACATCCGCTTAGACCTCAAAATGAAGTCTGCGCTGTGGCATTACGCAATGCAAAGCGTCATGCTCGCATTGCGTGATGCCGCAGCGTAGACTCAATTTTGAGGTCTAAACAGATGTTCCGCCTCATCATTCGCTGAACTAATTTCGTAGATCATAGAATTGGCTCCTCGAGTGTTTTGCAGGTAAGTACGCGCTGGAAATTTCTTAGAGTGTAGGTCGGTATACTGCACTACACACAGTTAGTCGTCTCCGAATATCCTACTCTCTGACGTCATCTCATTGCGGTGGCACTGCCGTCGCACTGCGCATGCCCAGACGCTTCGACTCGCACGCGTGAGTGCAAACGCGGACTTGTTTTGTAGCTTAGCGTGTGTGTATTTTGTCAGTCACCAACAGAAAACTTAAGAAACACGGGGCGCGAAAGGTTCCGAGCATTTTACAGAATCACTCCGCAACCAATCAGTATGCGATATTAGGCAATAATAATAAAAAAAAACGCCCAAGAACGAATCGAGTAGCAAGAAGCAGGAACACATGCGATAAGCCACGCCCTGTCGTTATAGCGATGACTACGGAAAAAAGTCAAAAATGTATATATCTAGATATATATACTCTTGGAATTTTCTAAGATGGCTTCCGCATTCGCAACGATTATACGCGCGTGCCGCCCGTTCTTGAAAGAGCACGCTCGCGCAACGCGTTTTTTTAGCGTTCGAGTTTAAGAAATGATGTAGTATCTGGCATGCTCCCTTCTCTCGACGCAACATTTGCTCGGGCAAAGAAATATGCCGTCGAAACAGCCGGGTGGACCGCTTCTAATGCGGTCAGAAGCAAGCAAACACGACGCGAAAACAAAAGCAAATAAAATGTTTTTGTATCGCGAAAGAAAAAAAAAAAACACCCCGGTTAATGAGGCGCAGTTTATAGCACTGCATCTGGACTATAGTATATTAGACGAAGGGCAGCTGCTACTGCTGCTGCTGCTGCTGCTTCTGACGTGAAACACATTAGGGCTAAAAAGTACTCGGGGAGGGGAGCCTTTCGTCCGGGTTAATTTCTTGCAAGTCACGTTCTCAGTTCTGATATCATTCGTCGAGTTTTTGTTTCTATCCTCCCTTCGAGGTATTGATGGATTTTAATTACACGATTGGGAACGCCGCAGAAACCAGTAGCATCATCGATCAAGCCTTCATAAAGGAAGTGTCGGCCAACTCAGCGAACTAAGACTATAGGCTGTTGGCCACTTTATTTGAAGTAAAACAAATATATTTATATATACATTATAAACAAAACTACGCGCGAATGCGCGTTCCTGATAACCGTATTAGAGAAACAGAAGCGTCTAAGACACCGTGCTGGAGGAGTCGATAATCAATGGAATTTTATCATGTATCTCTATACTTTAACCGAGACTATAATGCCTCGATCGGCTCGCCGGGTTTGTAGATACAAACTTTGAGTTCTGCAACACAGTTTATATCGCAAAAGGCAGCACTTGTCATCGCATACATCTAGTCGCCGACTGACAGATTAAAAAACGCAGGGCAGGGCCAGTCCCGAGCAGTTTATTATCGACTCTCAGTCAATGGGATACCAGAATTAACCGATAAGAGCGCCACCGCGTCAAGACGTTTGTAAGTATACGGCCTCTGGGCGCCGCCATCTTGGAGCTGGGGTGGGTAGATCGTCTGATAGTCAAGCACTGCTGAGGCGTACGCACGGTTATCCAGACTGGCGCCCAAACATGGATGGATGGAAGTTAATGGCTATAGTCTTTGTAACGGGCGGTACCTTGCGCCACCTAGCCTACGTCTAAGACGACAACCATATGATTCCTTCCGCCCATCTAAGCGGATTTTATCGCCCTAACTATCACCGGGCAGTGTGGGATATCACCAGGATGACCTTTTGGGGGATCGGGCAAAAAGAAACTAAAAAACATCACCCCCGCGTTTTTCATTCACGGTGGCTAGACTAGCTCTCGAAGCGCGGCTGCATGCAAACGTCTATACACCCTAAAATTTATCGTGCGTCTACTTTTTCGCCGCGATCAACAATGATGTGGTTTAGGAAAAGCTTCCGGGACCATTTTTTTTTGTCTTCTTCGATTATAAGGCATACCACATATCTATATTTGTTTTCGGCGGTTTTTTTAACGATAAATTAACGAGTAGATTTTATCAAGAATACCAAAGCTTGCATTAAAAAAAAGCGCGAGAATAGTTCTCTGCATTTGTGTTAAAGGGGGCATATAAGTGGATTCTCAGATGTTATATTTATAATGATATAATCCAATCTACGTACTTCAAGAGTCCTAAAAAAAACAACGGAAATACACTTATGGGCGACCGATTTCCCTACTAAAAATCTAATCAAAGATCGTTACGCGCCCATCTTCCAGCGTTTTTGCCACAGTATAATGCAAAACGGGCCTACAAACAGCAATATTAGTAACGTTCGGAATCTCCACGCAATTAACTATTTTCATTGCTCAAACTTTACGAAGGGGTGGTGAGGACCCGAATATGCCCCCCCCTCCCCTTTCCCCATGAGATTATAGTACCCGGGCGTGTCTAACTCTGTGAGTTTGCTAGAGCCTCATGCCATCTGGAACTAGTCCTATTTATGGACCAAAGCCCAACGAACAAGATGCAATCAAAACGGAGCTTCTGCAAAAGACACTTGGGTGCCCGTTTAAGAGAGCACGACAACAAAGCGTTCTTAGTGAAATTTCCTTGAAACGTAGGGCCAATGAGTGAGCCGACTGATTCAGTCCCAAATCAATCTCGTTACATTTCGAAACAAACGAAGAAAAACTGCAACAGCATAATTGGCTTTTCAAAAATAATATTAATAATATTATCGGAGATACGTTTCTGTGGCATTTTCGAGATAGGAGGGTACCCTTGCCCACCTTCGATCGAGCCTCAAGCACGTGCGCCCGTACCTGTGACTGCATAGTCAAAAAAAAAAATTGTCTCCGGGCAGCACAGATACTTCTTTAATATGAAGCAAAACTAAATCTCGGAGCAAGATTTTTTTTTTAATTTGAAGTACCTGGAGTTTAAGAAGGAAAACGTGTTTCCTAAAAAAAACTTGTCTACTTAGCTATACAAAAAAAAAAAAATGAAGAGGATGTCACATTAGTTTGCTCAAACGTTACTCGTCTTGAAAACGTTTGAGAGAAAACGCATCGGAAGGCGCTAGCTAGCGTACGTCCTTATAAGCAGTTATCGGATCGCACTTAACGTACGCTTTACTGTGAATCCTTGGAATTTCATTTCGAGACGTGGGACCTGCGGGTGCGTGCTCAATCCGCGCTTGAAGTGACGACAGAAGCTGCCTCTAGTCAGGGTTTCCCCAGAATTCTAATCAAGGGGGGGGGGGGGGTGTCCCAATGGCTCGGGGGGGGGGGGAGGCGATGCGAGGCGAGGTTAGATAAAATATAAAACTGTTTCTTTTTTTAGTCCACTAGCAAAATTACAGACGACGACTATTAACCAAATGCTCATACCCGTAATGTATGTTTCCCTTTCTCTATATATACACCTGAGAGGTGGTGTTTTCTACTTAATCTGAAAAAAAAAAGGATCTTATTTTTTCCATTTTTTTTTTAGATTCAAGGGGGGGGGGGGAGGTGTCCAGGAAAACTAGGGGGGTCTTGGGAAATCCCTGCCTCTAGTAACGCAGAACTCGTTCGTACACGGTCTAGGAAAAGTTTCTAATGAAGCCTTTTTGTCCGCGATTTCTACTAATTTCGAAGGAGAGTGAGAGTCTAAACCTTCGTAACATGCGTACTGGGGGGCATTACCATTCAAAGACCACACATCACGTGCCTGTCACTATGTCGGTAGAGATTGTAGTACATTTTATAATGACTTGCAGTGGTATAAGCACCTTTCCAGGGCTTATAATCGAGGCGAAAAATGACGGGTCACTGGTCAGATATTCCGCGGAACAGAGCTGTTGCGCATGCGCAGAACCCGTTCCACGACCCCGTATACGGATGGACAGAAGCTAACGGCTGGACCCTTTATAACGGGTGGTACCTTGCTCCACCCAGCCTAGGAAAAAAATGAAGATTAATTTCTTGGCCCTTCGATGTAAATTTTTCTTCCCCTCTGAAGTTTTTTAACTATCACCAGGCAGTGAGGGGATATCGCCTATTGGGGCGGCCCATAGAACATTCCGCCAATCAAATTCTGCGCGCGGTCGTCTTCGTCTACTGGGCTGTGAAACGTCTTCTGTGAACTCGTATAGTTTTCTTCTGCGAAACATGAGACGCCACGCATGTGTCCGTAACTCAATTACTCGTGTTTTTTTTTGCCTTTTTGAAAAGTGTTGGGAAGTCCATAGGGCACGCTTGCTGCGCTTCCGGCGTAGTAGTCATTTCTAATGATTGTTAAACGTTGCGGCCCTCTCGAACTTTAACTGACTACGACCGCAATCTAGAAGTTAATAGGGCGGTTCTCACGTGCAGTGAAGCGCTGATGTAGCGCTGCTCACGTGTTGTCAGCTACTTATCGTCTGCCTTGAGCAACAGTTTTGACGGTGCGATACAAAGCTGGTGAACGCTCCTGACGTCACGCGCTTAACGGAAAGTCAGCGCTGTGCTTGCAGCGCTCCGCTCTATGTGTGAACAGGCCTTAAAAGTCTCAGCTGAAACATCTCGACGAAACGGGTGTGCTCGTCACGTTACATCGTATGGTGGGAAGCCGAGATAAAAAAACAATGTCCTAGACTAGGTAAGACACAACATCCGTAACCGAGACAAAAAAAAATAATAATAAGTCGACCATGCTTAGAGTTTCCTGGAGGGCTAGTGGTGATTTGCCGTCAGCAAACCCATCGCGTGACGGTCACACTTAGAAGCACGCTTTGATGCCGTGATTTTATTTTCCTCGTTGCGTTCAGTTCTTACCCACTTTCATTGTTGTTTTTATTTTTCGTTTTTACGACTATAACCCCGTTTTAGTTCTCGACGCTTCTGCTAATTCTCCAAGCGTAAACCCCTCGGTCATGTTTGCCCGCCTACCTCCTTTGTCGGCTTTACAGTTCCACTGAAACAAAAAGATGATCGCGGTTCGCTGATCTTCCACATTGTTCCGCCCAAGTTGCCAAGCTTCCAACCCAAAGACCAAGACAAAGCCAACATGCCATAACTATTCTTACAATAAAATAACACATGTAGTTCATAACGTGTTCCGTTTATTTTTGTCACCAGCCACGTTTTCTCAACAACCGGTGTATGCAACAAACAAAAAATAAAAAAAGTAATATATTTCAACCTGGACCAAGCAAAAAAATATAGAAGAGGCAAAACGAGGAGGATAGACAGTCGCGATAAAATCGTGAACACCTTCCAAGTGCGTGGCAAGTGCAAAACGATGTTTCCCACCATACCAGAAGTTCCACAATTCAAGATGGCGACGACTACACTGAAGAAAAGCTATAGATCTATTCTACAAGGGCGCCGCCATCTTGACATATTGTCCCGTCCAGTATGGGCGCAAACATTGTTTTGCCGTTGTCACGCCAATATAATATATTTAGGATATACGCATAACCGTCACCCATTCTCATTTTGTCTCCCCTTTATTTTTTTATATTTGGAGGTTGAAATATTTTATTATTGTTTCATCGCCCATACCGGATATGCCTACCAGATGGCTGGGGAAGAGAGTAAGCGAAAAAGGTCTATAGACACCCAATCCACATTGTAACGACCCTTTAAACGTTTCATGCTGTCCCGTCGTATTCACCCTTTACAATATATTTTCTACAGACTTTCTTTCAGTCGAAGTCTATAGACTGGAGACGCAATAAATGCTATAAAATTTCTATCACCGCGTATCAGTACACTTTCTCCCACCGAATTTCTGTAGAATTTCTGTACACTAGACCTGATGGAATAATAAGGTGCAATGCGGAAAGCAGCATCGCACCCAGTTGGAATGGAGCCTCTTTGCGGAGCCTGCTTTTCCGACTGTGTCAAATAATTATCGCCTCTAGGATCGCTTTATAGTTAGAGATTCAGTTCACCAACTCTTAGAAACCACATTTCGTGATAATTATTGATGAGAAAAAGAGCAACATACTTGAAAACCTTTAAACTTCTGGTGTGGTCCTCGTTCAAATGATTCTTTCAGTTGTAGGGTATATATGGTGATTTCCAGGATTTTTGTTTTCTTCACGCGAGAAGGTGGTTAATTGTGTTTTTGAAAAGGGATAGAAAAGTTGTTAGAATCTCCATCTCTTTTCAATACACCTTGAATCCCTGTACACTTAGTTCTATAAAAAGTTTTAGAAAATGGCCAAAAAGTTATCCGCGACTCCAACTAACTATAGGTGGCGCCACTCATTTCCAAACATGGCGGTTATAGTGAGGGTCAGAGATGCGTGCCGCTGTTGAGCCTGTCTAGTGTGCTGGCTTCGCTGAGCGACACAAATTATTTCTGGTCATACGAGGAAGCTATGGTGTTATGAGCGCAGGTCACCTCTATACCCCGAAAACAAGAGCGGTGTTAAGTGTTATATTTATGCAAGGATGCGCATTTTAATTCTGGAGCGAAACCGAAACTAACCTCTATTTTGGATTTAATTTCTCAGTCTAGGTTTTAATTTCGAATTATTTCATAACTCGTGATGCGTCTCACATCATAATTATTTAATTAGAGAAGTTGTTCGCGAAAACTTTATTTTCTGACATACATGTTCGATCCAGGTCGATATTTGTAGTAGTTGTAGTTGAAACATTCCATGCTGATATTTGTGCGTTCTCGCTGCCTTTTCTCGCTCAGATAATTGTCACAGGAAATAATGAACTGCAAGCTTTTTAATGAGTTTTTTTGGGTATTTAGATGATTAATTGGTTTAACATCCCAGCACCAGAATAAGAGAATAATTCCAATTTTTACAATATGCCCAGAAAACATATAAATTAATAAACGCTGTTCTCACTGCAACAACCCTAAGACGGAATTCGAGTGAGACAGCTGAAGTGTGAGTGTGTGTGTGTTTTTTTATAGCAACGCGTGACGCATAGGACTTTATATTACATGCAGTGTTTGACTGTTTGTCTATCTTGATAACGATGCCAGACTTTTTCATATACTAAAAAGAAAACAAAACTTATACCTTTCTGGAAAGACAATTATGGTTAAATGGCGTATTTTCGTGATCTTGGCGTTAATTGGGGGCATACATTGCCGCGATTTGTATTAATAATAATAATGTTAAAATTCAGAGATTTTAATACGCAAGTTTTCAAGCTCTAAAATAATTAGTTGCTTATGATCTAATATCAAACGCGCGAACAAATATGACAATTAAACGCGCGAACAAATATGACAATCAAAAGTGTGCTAATTATCATCACTGGTGCCAATTGCAGCATTTATAATTACCAAGTAATAAAATAAAAATAGTCTAAAATCAATGAAAACATTCTAGCTAATGTGAATAATCCATGTAAACTTAATTGTGGGTAAAGTATATTTTGCTATCAAAGTCGCGACTTTTGGCATTCGGCAACGTCGAAAGTCGCCGCCAATATCCTTCCAAACCAATAACCAAAAAAAAAATTTTTTAGTTACCAGTTTTTTTATAACATTTAGTTACTTTCATTTTTACGCTCCGTCGTTTTGCCAATCTCAGCCTTTCCAGTTCGAAGGAACGCCTACCTGCTTGCACGTCTGCTCACTGCCGCACGTTTCGTTGGCGTTGGAAGCTGGTAAAACAGTAGTAAGTTTCAGTATTGCATAAACGAGCGAAGGCAAGCGCAGTGTGTTTGCGTTAGCTTTGCGTGTTCCACACTGCGCGTGCGCGGAGCCCGAAATTGCGGTCTTGAATGGCGCATGGCGATGAGGCGCACGCACAACATGGGGCACGCAACTCTAACGCAAATTCACACGGCTTGCGTTTGCTTCTATGCGCAATATTAAAACTCTCTAATAAGGTACAATCCCATACCGGCTGAAGCACAGCGTTGGGACAGTGAAGAGTGTAGTTTGCATTCGGAAACGACATTTCGCAAGCCATGATCGTGAGCAGTTCCGCCGTGCTCGCTGAGCAGGAGAATCGGGGGACCCTCACTAGAGCGCTTCCTTTTTCCGCCGCGGGAGGGCGAGCGTCGAGCTGGATACGCGATATTGGGCGCTGCCATCTTGGAATCACGTGACGTTGCCGCCATAAGGTGGCTCCAAATCGTTGCTCCTCTCTACCCATCGCGGCGACGGCGTTGTATTAGTGTTTTTCGTCGCGTTTTGCCGCGCTTTCTCGCCTTGCTTTGTAAAGCGTCTTCTGGTACTTATTTTTACTACCTAACTGCATGCCATTATTATGCGCACAACTTCCGCACTTTATTTTATAACTGGTTATGACTATTTGGACCGTCGGCGTACCGGATACGTGGGAGGAAAGAAATCAGCGTTAGCACTGGCGCACATTGAGTACGTAGACGACTCTAAAACACACCAGGATCGAGAGGCCAATAATTTATGACAGCGCAAGTTTGCTTAAGTGAGAGTGGTGCAATAAGAAGCGCCAAGTCACGCATTTGGGATCTCCAAGAAGGCAAATATATAGTCAACGCAAGGAGTCACTACGTCTGTTTCTTGAAAGCATCGTGTTCTGCCTTCATAAAAAATCCCAAACAGTTGCTTTTGATTATATGGGGGACTCATTTTTGCGGTATAAACATTCGCTTGGTTCGTTTAATCGTGAATTTAGAAATACTATACATTGTGCTCGGTCTCAGGTCTGCAGTCATTTAATTCTCTTAAGATATCCAATTCAAATAATTTATTTAGATAAAGAGAATTGGGCTCCCCGCGTGAGAAACGTGTCAACGAGAGTGCCTGACAAAAGCGCCCGAGGTATGCCTTATGTGACGCCGAAAAGAAGCCGCCTGCGTGATAATCACTTGAGTGCGGCGTTGTTGATTCCGAATTTACCTTACTCAGCCTAGGATGGAGCATCAGGGCCCGTTTGCTCGAAGCTGGTTAACTAACCGCGGTTAAATGGATTTCCCTACGAGGGGGAATTTTAGGTCACGTGACCGGCAGAGTAATGACGGCGGGGAAACATGGCGGTGCCCCGGTGAGTGAGCGCCGCTCGCTTTGGAACTAATACGTCGTTGTAGCTGCAATATCGGGCGCTTTCGTCAACAATGAACGGTGCAGAAGGCTTTCGTTTTGCCCTACCTCACTTAAAACGCAAAGCATGAGCAATGACCTCACCGCATTTTTTAGATAGCCTTTCGATTCTGGCAATTCCTAAGCCTAAATGAACGCGACAGTTGTCGGCATGGCAACGTCTTTGAAAAGTGGATTGCCTTGACTCAATCGGCCGGGTACTGATAGCACACAAAAGCAGACAGCGTCCCCATAGACCTTCTGCTAAATTTCCCAAGCGCCGAGGTGCACGCGCTACGAGTGTAGTTACAACGCGCTGCGCGTGCTGGCGTCTGCAGTAGTAAGTATTCTAAAGCAAAAAGCCTACAACACATTTTGCCGTGCACGCGCGTTCGTCAAAGATTTATTATGATTATTTACTTCGAATATTTCATAAGTGGAAGGCCAGCGCGCGCGGATCGTTGAATTGCACTTCCAGTGTTCTCCTCAATGTTAGGGTAATTTACTATTATACTTCGTTTCAGCTTGGGTCCAGACGCAGCCGATGCTACGAGCGCGAGCGTGTGGCCCTGAACAGTGCTTGCATTGCACGAGCGCGCGTGCTTGGCAGGGACGCTGAAAGCCCGAGCTCGCGCTTGTAGCATCGCCTGTGTCTGGACCCAAGCTGAAACGAAGTATAGGTCAAGTTTCGCTGGAGCCGAATTACAGGTTTTTCAATTTATGACGGTGTTATATACAGGTCTACATGCCGGCCAACCATGCTGCCGGTGTAACGCCCGCCTTTCACTGCTCACTTTTTTCTCATCGTTTCTAGGACTGAACTTCGTCGTCCTTTTTCGAGCTTGGAAGGAAATTTCAACGAGGCTTGTCTTCACTTCAGACAGCCAAATATTTAGAAATTTTCCAAACAAGGGTTAATTTAGTTTTACCTTGCCGATTAGCTGTACCACGTGCCATAAAAATTGTTTCTTGAGCTCAAATGTATGGCGCGCTGCGTCGCGAAAACACGGTAGCGCGCATTTTTGGGTCCCCCATTTCGGGAAGCTGTGCATGGGCGCCGCCATAACTGACCTTCAGTTTTTGTTTCCTCTTATTCTGTTCGCTTTACCTCACCACTGCCACAGAATGACGGGTTATAGCCACCTTAGGTGCTACTGAGTCCTTCTCCCCAGCATAGGCCTCGTTAGAGGCTCATAAACGCCCGCTTCAGTGGCTCGGCATTTCGGTAAAACAGGAGAAGGTCGGCTATGGCGGCTCAATCTGGCGCGTGTGAAGCGTCTATATTTGCTACAGCCAGGAAGGGACACCAGCTACCACCCCATAATAAAACACGGAGCTATCGCTCATCCAGCCCTCGTCAAACTTGACTAGGTACTTTTAGGTACCTAGTAGGGAAGAGCGGTTAACTTTTAACCGCGGTTAAAGTTAACCAGCTTCGAGCAAACGGGCCCAGAACACCTCTCGAGTACTTAATTTCTTTAAAAAAACGATTGAGACAAATATCGTTTCTTTTTTACATTCCATGCGTCATTACAACGGGGTTTCCCAGTCGGCAAGGGGGTTTCCGGTCGGCAAGGCAAACCGTGAGCACTGAACGTGCGAGTTGATCTGCTTTCTGCGATTCCGCACATTGTTACTCAGGTCGTCGACCTGCGTTTTCACTGTGCCTCTGTGCATTAGTTTCTTCGTTCGTTTATTTTTATAACAACCAGTATCAGCCGGCACGTCCAGTACCACCAGTACGACATCCGTAATCCTCCCTTGGCATCATTTCGGTCGTTTCGCCGCCGAACCTGGCCGAACGAAGAATATGATTAGACGAAGGTGTTAATAAAAACGTCCACGATTTCGGCTCGTAACTACGTCGTAGTTTTCAAGGTGGCCCATTACCACTGCACCATTGGTTCTGTACCACAAGGGATATATCTATATCACAAAACTTGCGAAAACGACCTAAGATTGCCGCGGGCCAGCTGAGACGAAAACTAACCTAATTGAAGCCACCTTATGGCGCCGCGTATGTCAGGTCCCTGGATAAAAAAAATGTATACATATTCTTTAGAACATCTATAGCCTCTGTACTCTATTTTCTACGAAAATTTCGTAGAAAGTAGACATTTTTGTAAGCCGCCATGGTTGTTTGCAAGATATTTACACAATAAACTATGCGTTCCCCCGTCGTGCCTTCTGCTTTTTGTGCCACGTCCAACAAGCTCCATTAGCGGAGTCACGAGCGAGACCGACGTCATTCGACGCGCGGATTCTCGGAACGGTGAAGGAGGTGTGAAGATTCCACTTCGTCTTTCGGTAAACGACATGCACGGAGCATCTGGAGTTGCACGTACGTTACGCCGGCTGGTTCCTTAATGATCGTCTCGGAATCAACAAGGTATTACACTGTAGAGTCTATGCCAGTTTTTGCTAAAGAAACCATTAAATAGCGCATCTGATTGCTTCCGGTTGTTGCTTTGTTCTATCAAAACTCCTTCTTTGTCGGCATATCACCCTGGAAGAGCTTTTGTTTTCCGCACACTACTTTTGAATATCTTGGAGGCTGCTGAACTTTTTTGTTGCGACTTAGAGGGGGGGGGGGGCGGTTCAATCCCTACTTCAGCCCGTTTCAATCTACATGAACATCGTGCGGGCGGGCGGTCGTACTGCTATTATAGACTACCCTTAAAAATTACCCCCCTTACGGTCGATCTGAAAATACTGCAATCTGGCGAGCGCAAGAAACTACAAACAAGCTGGCAAGTCTATAACTGATATGGAACTCACTCCAGGAAACTGTATAGACCAACTTATGTTTACAAACAAACCGAAGCGCCCCTAGCGGACGCCACCGGCGCCGCGCGTGCGCGGTAGAGTGTGGGCAAGAAGCTCGCCGTCGCCCATAGAAAAACCATTTCAATGATATGTTGTCGGTGTGAGTCCCCGTGCTCGTTTTCGCGTTGGAATTGTTAATTCTACGTCTTCCTGGTAATGTCTGAGTACTTGAGCGGCCTCAGCGAAATTAGCCGAGGCTTGTTATACCGCAAAACTTCTCGTGAATAATGTGACATGCGGCGATTCATTCCGCGTGGGCGCCGCAGAATGGACACTACAGCCTGATTTGCATGATGAGATTCTGCTCGCTATTTTCAGTCGCGACGTCGCTCGGACTGCAAAAGCGTGAACCGTAGCTGAGATGGTCGACGTCCATACTGAAAAGCGCAAGCAGAATCGGACCAAGTGAATCGGGCATAACAAGTTGATGATGGCCACCGGTAACAATGATCAACATCTTGTATCTACTGTTTACACCGATCCTACTTACCCCAACCAACCTTTAAACATAGAAGTCGTTTTAGGCCTGCACTTACTTCTTATTGCGATTACCGGGTCAATGTTTGGTCTACGGGCCACTGTCACTTGAACGAGCAGACGACAACGAGCAGAAACCTTTGAAAGAGCAGACGACCGTTCGAACGATCAGGCGGCCGTTTATACTTGAAGACGCACTGAACGTAGTCCGCAGGTGGTCCGTACAACTTGGCTGTTTTAACGCTTTAATGTTGGAACAAAACGAACAGATCTAACGACCACAAGTATCCGCAAATTCAACCCAAGGTGCTTCCCGCTCAAGCAATCGTGGTCCGACTTCGGCTGGTTTTCCTTCTTCACGGCACCTACTCACGTTCTCGGACAAACCGGGCAGGCCGAAAACACATGACAACTGACCTTCAAACCTTCTCCGACTCTTTTGGTACAGCCCCAGTCTCGGCGTTTTGGCGAGAAGGCAGGTTTTTGTCTGGTTTCTTCCATACAACACAGGAATGGACGTCCCGCGTGGTGACTTCCGCCGACAGTTCCAGGCAAGACGTGCGCCCGACGCGCCACCACCGAGCCGTGACGTAACAGAGCCGAATTCATGCATACACTCATAGACCTGCCATTTTTATGATGCCTTTCGCGCACGTCACTTTGCAGCATTTTCTGCAAACCGACTGTAAGAGGGCGTAATTTTCGAAGGGGTCTCTATTCGCGACTCCAGTGAACTATAGAGGCGCGCTGCTCAGGTAAAATGGCGGACGAAAGGAGGTCGTTTTCGTCGTTCAGCACGCGGACCACCACAAATTCCTCCACTGCAGCGTAAAATCAGTGTTACATATGAAAGCAAAGTGATTTTTCGACGGTAGAAACCTTCTTCTAGTCAGTGCGTAGGAATGACACGGCGGAATCATAAAAATAATTACTGGAAACGATGTCTGTTTCTATGCTGCCTACGAGAACCAAGCAGCGATAGCGAGACGACAGAGTCGAAACGACCTCTTCTCCTGAGCTTCTCGGCGCTGCCGCTACGCGGCGTCGATTTCGCTGGAGTCGCGAATACGGCAGAGACACCGGGCGTCCATCGAGGCTGACTAATCTCACGCCGTCTAAACGTACACACAACACAAATACTTGGGTGTGGAGGGGATACTAGCTTTTGTGCCGGTTGTTTCATCGTCGGGAGCCTAACTAGACTGTTTAACATGTCCAATCATTTACATGCGGATATTGGGTATACTGTCCTCCTCTGAACTCGGCACAGAAAGTAATCGAGAAGCCACTCCAACCGCCGAAGCACAACAGTCACCGCAGAGCCTGGCTAATGTTCTCGCGTCGTGATTTGTTCCTTGGGCGTTCTTATCGTCTAATGCCACAATCTGACTGGCTGTGGGCCGATAAGAGGATGGTCGGGGCTCGCCAAGCTCTGCGTTTCTTCAGTTGTCAGTGACTACGTTGAGAATACTGAGGTTTTGATGCATGCGCTTCACACGTGATCATTCTTGATCGGGTCCACGATAATTTTTCTAGACCATCACGATGACGGAAGTAGTACCTTAACTGGGTGAGAGCGGCGGGCAAATTCAAGGTCTTTATTTATTGACACTTCTGAAATTCACGGAGCGACCTGGAAAGAGTATACTGTAATTATTTATGGACGAAAAGGAAGCGTGTCTTTATGTCTCGCACACCTTGTACGCATAGATACTACGAGTTACAACATATAATTTGATGGAACTTTGAAGAACGCATTAGGCGGAGAAATAGATCAGTGTAGTTAAATTTGATAATTTCGATTTCAGTAAACCTTTGCGCTTGTAGATGTCAATATATTAGTTAAGACAATTAAATGAAACCTTCACACGTAACGGAGGTATGCACAAAAGTGCACATCCCTGGAAAGATTGATGTTTTTTTTTATGTGCTTACAACACGTTTCGGTTTTGCGCACATTTCGAAAGGGGTGAGTTCATGATCCCATTACCGCCATTCAACGCTTATTCATAATTGCGCATTAATATCCCTTAAGAACTCGGGTCAAGTCTCACGCACGCAAGCTAAACGTATCTAGTTCCCCATAAAATAACCAAACCCGCATACATTTTTAACCTAACCAGACCTCTAAACGGCGCAACAGAGGAGGCAGGAGGCAGCCCATCTCAAGAAGAACCCGAGCAATTATTTTCCTCGACGTTCGAGCTGCGTTCCCTCCAAAACAAAGTTCAAAAGTCAAAGAAAAAAAAATATGTGGCGCGATGTCGATGGCGATTTGCAGCCTGGAAGCATCAGAGTTACCTATACCTACCAAACCTCTCCCCGGAGCGTCGCTCCGGGTGGTTCTCGGGACTGGCCGTCATTTATTTTGCAATTTTGGGGTCTCCCTCTGCCTCCTTCTCCGCGAGAGCAGCGGCAGCCTCATCGCGGAGCAGCGGTTCTTGTTTCTTCGCCCGCGGCCATGCTCGCCGTCTCCGCAGTCCTTGGGCCCTCACGTGCGTCTACGAGACCTCGTTCAGGGAGGAAGAAGGGAACACGCGTACTCCAAGACCTCAGTCGGCTTCGCGCTCGGCGCCCGCTGTGGACGACAGCACGTGCGTGTCTCATCGACTCCGTCGGTATCGCGAACGAGACGACGTGAGTTGGCTAGAAGCCCTCACTGTGGCTACCGGCACGGCGCGTGGATGCTGTCTTCTGCTGCGACCTCATCCGGGATTGGATTGGATTCGTACCGATGGTGGACGCGCTGCATCGTGACTGCGCGAGGTGTCTGTGTGTATCGTCGTCGTCTGCTGTGAGGGGGCGTGACGTGCTCGCTTCGCGGGGATGGTGTTGTGGGGGGGCAAAAAAGTTGTTATTGTCAACAAGCCAAGCGTCACAGGTCATCGTGAAGTCGCCCTCCGGAATAACGTGGCCTTGGTGAAGGCTTAGCTGGAGGATTCGGTGCACAGAGCGTGGTCGTTGGAGGCACTCCGGAACGTTGGGCATTTTGGGTGTCGAAAACATGACAAGCAGCACAAGCCTGTGTTAGCTCCCCGTTGAAACATAATCTCAGCCTAAGAGGGCTGGTTAATCCCGGACCGGTTGGAGCCATCGCGGGCTAATTCGTAACCTGCCGTGACTAAAGGGGCTTATCTGGAGATCGGCCGAGGTGTTTCTCTGTCACCCTTGGTCTTGAAGAAAAAAAAAAGAAAGCTTTATTGTAGGCTTAGAACTTGCCCCTGAAGCCATTATTTCATGACCTCCAATGGAAATATCCAGCGTCATCTATGCTTTCACGTCCTTCAGCATTAGGCCACCCGTTATCCGGTTAGAAAGATCCACAAGGACATCACGTGATCTGTAATCTTCCCGTGGTCCCCAGCACGTTGAGAAGCTGAATAGAACATTGCGAATATTACCCGAAAGTGGGTCAGTGGTGCTCAGTGCTAGAGTCCGTGCCTCCCTGGAACGCCGTGCCCCCCGCCAGGGCTTCGTGATCAACGCAGCATCGCGACGAGTGTGCCCGTGTGAAAGCGGTCCGTTCCTGCTTTCGCGTTTTGATGACAACAGACCGTGACGTCGGATGCATCCGGATACCCTCGATTGCTAGCAAGTGACGACACTGTGTTCGCGGTGAACAGCTGATTCGCCGACACCAGATCCGCGGCGCCATGCACATATATGGTAAATCCCCCTGCCCGTTCTTTGACCTTTTTTTCTTTACGTCATGCGCTCGCAACGCTGAAAGACTAGCTCCAGCGAGAAATATATTTTTCGAACTACTTGTTAGCAAGATTAATTATCCTTGGGCGTGAACAGCTGGCCACACGAGTACGTGTTCGCAAACATGCATTGCAGTCAGAAATTGCGAGCGCATTCGCATTTTCTAAATCTGCTTTTTTTTTCATTATGATTACGGGCAACTATCGGGTCGTTCGCATCACGTCCAAATTCGGCGGTTTTCATATTCGTCTCCAGTAACTCGAGAAGGAGCCACACAAGGTAAAAAGACAATGGGTGCTGTTTCTTTGTCCGTTTTGTCTTCATTGAGTAGGCTTGTTTGCCTGACGTTCTACGTCTTAAAAGCCTGCATTCACGATACTGTGGCTTGAAAGTTTTTTCGACAAGATGCTTTTGATCGGCGTCGCTGCAGCTTTAAAATACATGTTATTTAGCGGTCATAAAATTGTTTATTGGAAACCTTGCTATCCTGTAGCAGCAAAGTTAAAAGGATCCTTGCTGCGCTGACCCCTAAAATAATAATTCCCCTTTTTTCACCAACGTGTTTCTGAACAAAAACTTTTAGTTACTCGTAAATATTGGTGGTCTTTAACTGCCAAGTGAAACATTGCTTTGGATAGGTATGGTAGAATCTCATTTCGTTTTCACTTAGTCAGAAAGTGTCGAGCACATTTACACCCCACCCGCCCCATTAAAATATTCCGGTCGTTTGTGTGAGCAAAAGAACCGGATTTTTCGGTCCGCGTAAATTGACTACGCAACGTAGGAAGCTGCAACTCCATGACGAATGTGACGCTCGCAGTTTGGATAGAACGCGAAAGTTTGATAATAGGACGGTACCACAAAGTTTCAGCTTCGAGCTAAGCGTAGAATATTTACGCTCACTGAGAAACACGGTTACCCATTTCTCAAAAACACCCGATACAACAAGATTCTGAAAATACGATCAGAGCTCAGTGTCGTATCGGACTTGAATAAAATTTTCGTTCCGGAAACGAAGACAAATATCTCTTACATTGTGTTTGCTTTTTTAATATGAAGCGTAATTTGTCATCCAATTAGCTTCCACTAGTGTTCCATGTAAATAGACAATACACTTCTGAAATCATTAGAACCTTGACATTAATAGAGTGTGGTGAAATATCACTGCGATCGTCCTTTTACGATTTCTTTTTCTTTATATCTCCCATTGTGGAAATGCCTCAGGCTTACTGGCTGACAATTACCATGAATTCGAAGCTATCGACCGCAGCTATACGCCTAACACAAATTGTTGTCTCTATAGGAATTTGATACAAGCTAAACTCGGAAGTCTTTGCGCGTGTACTACCTTCGGTGTGCATCAGGACCACGAATCACTGGTCTTTCTTCGTTCAGTGAAGCCAACGAGAATGGAGATCGTTATCACACTAAAACTGTCTCACGGACTTGGTGAGAAAATGATGCCCACTCTCATTTACAGTGAGGCTGCGTAACCATTGCAACATGGTTGCGTGCGACCTTCTCATTACCCACGCGGGTGATTGGAAGACCAGTGACCGGTCTTCCCAATTTATCACTGGGCAATTTACGCATGCAGCGAATCCGAGTGCACGAACCTTGAAACATCTTTTTATTCCAGATACGAGGTGTGACCTAAGGAAACTCATACTGTAGAATGTTGTGCCACCATTCAGTGTTGACTCTAACCTACATAAACGTGGTCGAACAGCCATCGTTGGCCTATTATGGTCCCACTTGGTGACTCCTTCCTTGGTAATTCCTCGGTAAATAAAAACAATTAGAACTCGCCACACCCTGCGTTTCTTAAACTGTCAGTGACTATGAGGATGTCGCACACATTTTTGTCTAACCTGAAGGTTCGACCGATTCGGCGAACCTTTTTATAAGATAGTTTGGTTGTTTTTTTTGCACACAATAAAAGCAAACACATACATTTTTAATCATTTAGCGTGTTCGTTAATGCGACGCATTACACCCAATAAATATTGCATCCCTCTTCCGCCAGACGGCGTCAGCTCGTTCTCAATTTCCGCGCACGCGCATAAGGGTCGAACTTCAGTCGAACCTTTTCTCGAACTTTCCGGTCGAAGGTTCGAAGAAGTCGAACCTCGGCAGGTTCCTGACATCTCTAATCGCGTGGTAATGACCCCGCAGAGATACCCGGAAGTGAGAATCGACAGCCACACCCGCCGTCACATTTATCTGCAGACCCGCCGCCATATAAAGAGTTGTCGCTTTGCACGCTTGAGGTCAGAGAACCCTCATGAATCATCATCATCAAATCACCGCAACGTCTACACGGGTAGAATGTATCTTCTCACACATGCTTGTACTTGGTTTCTTCTTAGCGGCGCCTGCCGGAAAATTTATGTTCAGCTGGACAAACAGTGTAGAGGCAGACACTCCTCCCTTGGAGCAAACATCGTCAGTCCGCAACACAGCTCTTGATCCGTCTCGCTATACACGCCGTCAGTCTGAAGATGAGTGTTTCGTGTCGAACTGTGTGCGTTCCTCGCTCCTGGCAGCGTTTACCCTTGGATGAACGATGACTTGGGCTCGTCGTTTTGATAGGGATGTTGCGTTCTCGCGCGGTTTATTTGCCGAATTAGTCGGAGGCTATAGTTTTTTCTTAGAAATGAAGCTGTCGCTCGCAGGTCGGCGTGTTTCGTCCGAGTGAAACGATATGTGGGCACCACACTTGGCTTTGTGTTGCGAAGTGGAATGCTCGAAAAAGTAATATAATGTCCTCGTGTGTAATAAAATGTATTGCTGGGACGGTTGCAATAGTTCTAGTGACCTTATATTAAGGAGGAAGATATGGGTAACTAGATGTAGATGTCGTAACAATACAGGCTAACACAATTTTGGGAATGTCGAGCCCTCACAACAGTGGCTGCTTGACGTAAAGTTAACATTTTGTCGAAAACGCCATGTATCCAGCAGATGAGCTTTGAGCACTACCCATTAAATCAGACAATGGTAATAACCGAAAAACATAACGCTTAAGGTGAGATATGAACAAGAGTTGTATAATTATTGTAAGCTTCATGACTTTAATTTTTAATGGATACGTAAAAGCTGGTTTTGTAATGAACATACAGTAAATTATCCGGCCTTCAGATCACGCCGGCAGCTCCGAGAGCCCTTTTTATTTTCTACCGCAGTCATAAGCCCCTCTTTATCTTGTAATAATATATTTTGTTACCAAGTCTAGAGTTTGACTAAACACCTCTCACTAATTATACGTAAAGTGCTTATGGACTGTCGTCTTTTTATTCTTCTCTGCTCTGAGATAACAGAATACTCGCTCTGTTAATTTCGACGTATTTCTTACGTTCAAAGCGTTTGAGGACCGACGTAGAACCCCTGTCTTCTGTGGGGAAGATAACCATGCTAGCACCTTCCTCATACCTAGTTTCGCTTCGTCGAACGCGCGATGTTATGAACCGAAGGCGCAAGTTGAAAGGTGGAGAGAATATGGAAAAGAAAGGAAGCGAACAAAAGTGGAAAGCGCGAAATGTGTGTACGTCGGCCTTTAAAGGGAAGCTGAAGCGGTTTGAAATGATAAAAACATCAAACCTTGTTAAACTCCGTTGCACCTTACGTCCGGACGCTACGAGGACGTAGCCCGTGATACGCTTTCCGCTCGCCGCTGTGCCCCATCTCCAAGGTCACGTGACACTCACACGGCCTTGGATTGGCTCCGATGGCTCGTAGCATCCGCTGCGCTCGGACGTATGGTGAAACGGAGTAAAAACCCCAGCTGTGGCTGGCCCATCGTCTCTCCGCTTTCCATCGGCGCATATGAAAACATTATACGTATGGCCGGGGTCACACTGCATGCACATCATACAAAAGACAGTCTGCAAGCACGAGTCAGCGCAGTCTCCGTGGTTCGAATGCCGCGTGTCATGCTTCGAATGCCGTGCTGCATTCGAAGCACGGATATCGCGATGACTCGCGTTCCAATCTGTATGCGGACTGCCTTTTGTATGATGTATAAGCAGTGGGACCCGAGCTTTTTGGGTTTGGGCCTGAAGAGGTCTTCCCTAAACCCGACGCTCTGCCGACTATCTTTTAGGTAAGAACGCGATTCAGTGTATTCAAAGGTACGCGCATAGGGGATACGAAAGTAGGTAAGAAGTAAGGTCGAATGTTTTATATAAAAAAAATCTATTACTTTGTTAATTGTGCACAGTGTACTGGAAAAAAAACGCGATCATGTAGCCAAATAGCAGGCTTCCACTGGCTCTTTTGTGTGAACCGCTCGATATTAGTGTTTTTCTTTTGTTTTATTTTTATATCCTTGAAGTGATCATATGTTCCGGACCGACTACGCTACCCAAGATTGTTTATAATCTACTCAACTACCAGTTACTTGGGAGTGTGTAGGGCTCATGTTGTGTTATCCGGTCATGCAATTAATCAGGCTACTTTCACAATGCAACTTGTTTTAGCATGTTTTTTTTTTAGTTGCGGATATTTTTTGAGAGAACAAGTTTTTTAGACGCAAACATTTCTTTTGTTGTATTTTCCTTCCAGATTCTCTTCAAAAGCGAATTTTGGAAGAAAAAAACGCGTAACATTCAATTGCGACTTGACATTTTTTTAAATTTATTTACAAGTTACGCAGTGTTTTTCCCATTCGGTTCGTCCAGAGTCGTGCAAGTTTTGTTTTATCGCTTTGAAATTGCCCATTTCCCGTAATTTTTTCCGAAAGTACTAGCCTTGCCAAAATCTGGTGTTTCATGGAATGAAAACTGTCGATTGGGCTAGTTGGTTCATTGTGATCTAAAGGATTAGCGAAAGTCCGGGTTGCATGCGTCTCTTCTTCGTCCGTGTTTTCGCACTTTTTATTCCTCTAGTTCATGGAATGGTTCTTTCTGCCGTAGAAATGCGATCGAACAAATGACAGTGCTTGGTGGTGGTCTAATGCAATCAACAGACCTTGAGGTAGGCATATGAATGTAGAGGCCCAGGAAGCTCTCAGGTGTTTGACATAAAATCGAGGTCTACCGGGTACAGATCCCCCTAAAGCTGCAATTGCGTGACAATTGGTGGCAAACAAATAAAACGCAGCAGAGGGTACCACTGCTGCGTTTTGATGTCCTTGCAAGTTCAAACATGCAAGGACATCGCGGTGGCAGAACGGCGACCCTGTCAGTTCAGCCTTGGGGAACAATTCAGCCTCCACGGTCACGTGTCGTGTCCAGCTGCTGCTAAGCATTAAGGCGGATGCGTGCCGGATTCTTGACCTTTGACGACCATTTTGGGGAGAGTCAAGCTAATCCGGCCTAACGCGTCCCGTCAACAGTATTCCTTTTATTAGAGAGCTTCAGGGAACGGTTTTTGCATATACGATACTTTACGATGGGCCCTCCGGTACGAAGTGCGGATGTGCGAGTCTTCTGTGGTAGCGCATGCGCAGTTCGTACTGGAGGGCACATCGTACCGTATCGGATGTGCAAAAACGATTCCCTAAAACTCTCTAGTGTCAACGTTTTACGTTACGATAAGCAGCAGCCAGTACGTTCCTGCACGCAGGAAACCGGCTATGTGGCATCGTTACCCTTCGGCGCAAGCGGTTCCTCGTGTCTGCCCGTATTACTGCGGGCCGTCATTTTTCGGCTTTGTCAACGGCTGGAACGCGTACTTTGTCACGTCGAGGGTCCTCTGGACACATGGCCCTTTTGGATCAACCGAAAGATCTCGAAAAGTCAGAAGCCCAGCCCAATTTACAATAGCAGAAGCCGCTGCGCCTGCGACTGCTCCAGCAAGCGACGGAGCAAGCGAGAATCGAGATGGACTTTTTATTATGTAGTGGCGCGTCCCACGTGGTCAGCCAATGGCGCGTCGCTGCTGCGATCGCTTGCGTTTTCTTCGATTTTTTTTGCGTTTAGTGATTATTTTGGCTCAAACGGTTGTGTGTATTTGTGCTCAGCAGGCACAAACACGTCAAAATCAACAATTACCTCTTTTTTTTTTTTCCGAAAAGCTCTTTAGCTTTTTTTTAACTACCTTTTGTGCGCACGGTCTATTTTTTTAATCTTTTTTTCATAATATTAGAATCAAAATTGTACAAAACACTGACATAAGAGAGATGTCCTTCAATCCTTCATCGTTCTACTCAGAAATATTTTGGACAATCCGATATTATTATTATATTATCGCTCCGCAACCGAGGAATTAGCCATCAGGAACGCTGAAAGAACAGATCACAAAGCGAGAAGCGTTAACATTATTAGCCATGCCCTGTATTCTTTAAGCTCTTACTGACTATATAATTGAGCACCACATCGATACTGTATAGTGTCTGTTAAGTGTGACTTATATATAAATATTTTTCTTCTTTGTTGCTGTTTACGCTCGAAACAAACGACGACGTTTTATACTTTCCTAAGATGGATTAGACATTTATATTAGACCACGAATAATCTGTAAAGTCGACTGAAATTTGTCTACGACACAATATATCTTGTCCGGATTGCGAGTACTTCAATAGGGATTTTAACGCCCGCCGTGGAAAACCAGAAGCGTTAGCATTTTGCTGCGAAACTGACGTTGAGCTGAGGTAACTCTGAGCGCGGTTAAATTAGAACAGTGAGACACGTAACCAACAATAGAGCATGTTGGTTAAACATTTTCTTTGAGATTTAGCGAGTGAAAGGTCACAAGAGAGAACGGCACCTGTTTTTGTGATTCGTTTTTGACCCTTCTGACTCGGGAAGTTAGAAAACATGGAGAAGGATTCGGCAAATCCTAAACGCTGACATCCGTAGTACTCATCAAAAAAAAAAAAAAAAAAAAAGCAGTGTTAGAAGGGAGGGAAAAGAAACCAGACGACATGTTGGGCATGTTCGTTTGACCGCGACGACATGAAGTTGTTTGCGCGCTTGTCAACTTTATTTATTTGTATACAATGTGCGACGCCAGTGATTTTCGCCAAGTCAGTATGAAAGAAAGCTAGAAAAAACGATAGGTACAGTCCTTTAAGGTAATATTTTCCTGCTCTTTTTTATATTACAGCGTCGCCAGGGATCTATTACATTAACTCTGTCTTGTGACTGCGTACGTTCCAAATCCCTCGAGAACAATCGGTGAACCAACACGTATTCATGCTCCGCTTCCCTCTTCCTCGCAGGACCGGCGTGACCTGGTCACCGGCCACGCAGCCGCCGCAGCAGCAGCCGCGGCCGCCCTGGGCCCCATCACGAGCCTGAGCTCCCCGAATCCCACCGCGGGCTCCCTGGTGTCCGGAGGCCCCGGCTCCGGGAGCTCCTCGTTCGCCGGCCCTCCTCCCCCGCGCCTCACGCCCTCGTCGGCCGACTTCCAGCCGCCGTACTTCCCTCCCCCGTACAACCTGCCGCCCACCCAGCAACAGCTGGACTTCCACCACGACCCGTACGCCACCCACCACCTGAACAGCCTCGCCGGAGCGGGTCCCCAGCAGTACCACCAGCTGCACACTCCCGGAGGCCACCAGCGGGGCTCGCTGCTGGGCCGAAGACCCGAGGAAGACCTGCTCCAGGCGGCCAACATGCATCTGCCTCCTTACGGTGCTGGAGACGGGCGTAGAACCGAGCCGACAGCGTATCCCCGGAGGCCCGATGTCCTGGTCCACGGGCATCACCATCCGCACCATCACCTGACCGAGCAGGACTTGCTGAGTCTGCACGGTGCGGCGGGGCTGCCGCCGGGGATTGTGGAAGACGGCCAAGTGAGTCCGTGCTCTTCGGACGACGGCAACGATTTCCTTGAGGTGAGGTTTCCTTTCTCATTTCTTTGTTTCGTTCGATACAGCTTTCGCGCAGAAGCTTAAACGGGAATTTTAAGGCCCGTTCACACTCTTGCGACCGAGTAAGACCGAGAGAGACAAGCTTGGTTTTAAGCCTTTTGCGACCTCTTAGGACCGGATGCGCTGCAGCGGAGCTGGTCCTAAGAGGTCGCTAAAGGCTTAAAAACCAAGTCTGGTCTCTCTCGGTCTTACTCGGTCGCAAGAGTGTGAACGGGCCTTTAGGACCAACTCCGCTGCAGCGCGCACATCCGGTCCTAAGACGTCGCAAGAGGCTTAAAAACCGGTCTGGTCTCTCTCGGTCGTACTCGGTTGCAAGAGTGTGAACGAGCCTTTAGGGGATTGGCGAAGTACGGCGGGTGTCGACTTCGCTCTTTCAAGACATATTTTGTTGGCGTTTCGCTTTCATAATTCTTCGCAGCTCAGAGGCATGAGAACATAAGTTATCTTGTTTTTGCCATCGTTATGTCGATCAGTGCCAGTGTTTTCCAGGGCTTTGTTCCGCCAAAAGTCCCAAACGTACTAGGGCAGTTGCATTTCACCGTACGTGGGAAGAACTGACTCACCGGTTGTAATTTTGCTTCCCCCCCCCCTTTGTTTTTTAGAGCTCTAGTAAACTTTTTAAAATTATGTATTTTGACTGTATTGAAGAGAACGGTTTAAACTTGTAGTAGGACTTACTAAAAAATAATAGGCACACAACGCGGTGTAGGGGCTTTTGAATGTAAATATATTCTCAGAAATGTGATTCGGGCAAAGGAAGGACAAAATGCTTGCGTTGCTGAACTCGAAGGCGCACCCCTTAGGCACAATTGCACACCGATTATATGAGGTTATGATGGAGGAACTCGGAAGGAGGCCTTAATTTTGTAGTATTCCTGAACTTGGCTTTTAATATACATTGCTCTTAACCACAAAACTGGTGCAAACTTGCGCACTGCAATCCCGAAAACATATACGTCAGAGTTCACTTTACTTTTGCTTGTTATAGTACTGTTAGAAAACCGTACAATTTTGCGAAATTTTCCATATATTACGTTTGCTTAACCTTCCATACATAAATACGTAAAAAAAACGAATCATGATTGCAATAGCCTTTGTTTTTTCTTCAAGGGTAGTTGTAGTTCGGAGAGATGGCTCATGTCACATGAGGCTGTTTGTATACATGAGGTGCAAACGTCTCCAGGACGGACAAATACGCCGCTACTACTACTAATCCCAACATCGTTTCCATGTAGCCATTTTATTCCCGTTATAAAGTCGTAATCCAATCGGACCTTCAGCTTATTTTATAAAGCAACACCTTATATTATGTGGGCCATGTTTTTTATTAAGATATACCTCTGGTTCGAAATTCGTAGGTGCGCGCTTAATTCTCTTCACCGGAAAGTTAAGCAATGCACAATCTATTTTTCGGTGTAGAGAAATCGACATTCCTCCAGTTGTAACAAAAGCGCCATTATCTGCTTTACTTCGCCTCTCCCTACGATGGCCTGCAGCGTGGGTGGCCAAACTGTGGCTCTTTGCGGTTCCAAACGCGGCTCGCGGCTCCCTGGTAAACGTGCCCCCTTCCCCTCCTGTATCCCCGAAACAAAAATACTTCTAGAATAAAAAAAAAGAAAAAAATATATATATATACCACACAGTCTTAGAAAGCTTTGAACTACACTAGGTGCATACAGGTGGACTGCTTTTTGACACATAGATGTGTCCAGTGAGTACGTACGTCTATACACGATCCGCTTCCGAGCGAAGAGCAATTCGATGATGAGGGGAACGAAAGTTAATTATCGTGCAGATTTTATCAATCACTCGCGCTAGTGGATGTAGTTTCAGCGCAGACAAAGCGAAAAACATGGCGGTATGTTGCCTCAGTTGTCGCTCACAACCGCAGGACACACGATTGAACCCGACTTCCAACGAACTCCTCCGGGTCAAATGAGGGAAAACACGGCCGCGGAGAGGTGCAGAGGCGACCAAGATGCTCGGGGGATGTTAGCGTCGGTTCCCACGAGCAGTGGAGCGCTGATAGAGTACTGTTCACGTGTCGTCAGCTATTTATCGTCTGCTATAAGCAACAGTTTCGACGGTGCGATTCAAATCAGGTGAACACTCCCGTCAGCACATGCTTAGCGCAAAGTCAGCGCTGTGATTATAGCGCTCCGTCTGTGAACAGGCCTTTGGAATAGGTCGGAGCGGGCGGCGCTTCACCATGCGGCGTAACGTGGACGCTACCACCGGTGGCGTTGCCAAGCCAACCAGCTGCCAAGGCGAATAGTTCGATCTCCTGGTCAATAGTAATCACTCTATGCTTTACACGGTATACACGTAGAAGAATAGGTCATCGAACGTCCAAGCATTCGTAATGAATAGCGCGGTTTATGCCAATTACTTCAAAAACATTTTCACGCAATTAACAGACGAGCAGCGTGGTTTCTCAGTGAACGAAATTTGAAACACCAGGAGCGCTGAAAAAAAAAATAGAACGAAGAAAGAATGTTGGACGCTTTAATGATCAACCGTCGCGCGCATACGCCTCGATTGCACTTCCGTTTTAGTACGCGCGGCATACCTTCACGTTTTCCTCGAGTCTCGTTCCGCATAAATTCATCACGCGAGGCTTCACGTGGGGCGATATACCGATTTTGTAACAACCCCTTATCGCGGGCGCGCATGCGAGTCGCTCTTCGGGCGGTATGGAAGGCATCCCCGGTTTCGCTTGTTTCGATCGAAATTGGGAAACAGCTTCGAGGAAGAGCACCCGGCTCGGCGATGACCGGTTGCTTCTTTCTATCGGCCGTCCTACGACTCGAGTGCCAGAGTAAAAACGTAACTTCTTAATGTCTACACCTTATCCAGTATACGTGAGCGCCTTCGCTTCTTTCCGGAGAAATGGACCGCGCAAAGAAGACGGTCGAACAATTAAAGAAATATAGTAGAAGAATTAACTTTATAGACGGCGACAGGCTAAGAATCGAGAGGAGTGCGGGCTTTCTGCTTTTGCAAACAACAAGTTGCACGTGCAGCCCCAGCGATAGGCACCGAACGCGTGCTGGAAGTGGTGCATTTACTGTTTTTTTTAACCTGTAGCCGGTTATAGCTTTTATCGTAGCCTGCTCTGTACTCACGAACCCTGGCCGTTCGACGATGGGGCCACAGAGTGCCCGGTTGCAGATTTAGACGTGAGGATCTGGTAGCACAGAGCATCAAAGAGCCATTTCTCGGAGAACCTGGACGTCAGCGCGCAGATTTCGCAGCGGCGAGGACTCGAAACACACTTGTTCGCTCGGGAGAAGCGTGTTTCGGCGTCTCGCCGCAGCGGGGCGCCAGTCAGGTGGCTCTCCACTCATCCGTTGTCTCCCGCTCCAGCTTTTCCATTTCGGCGGCCGCCTCTCGTGGCGATCTGCCAGGCTTTGTCAGGATATAGGAGGCTCTGCTTTAATTTTTGACTATATAGTCGCTGAAAGGATGAGAGCGGCAGGGAGTCTCTTTACGATGCCCGGTCTCCGTCACGCGCTTGTTGCCTTCCGTCGTGCTCTGTTTGCGCGAAGTTAACGAGCTCCCGCATGAGGTGGGACATTCGACGGGACCTCCCTTTCATTGTAATGTAGTCAGTCCCTTCGATTTTCACTCTTTATGTGACAATGAGCCGATGCGACATGCACGAAAATGTCGCGCTGAAAGATGCTTTGTTTTGTAGCCTCCGGCCCCAATGTGTTAGCATATCATCGCAGCTCTGAGTATGTGGAGCGAAAGCTCTCGCTGTGTTGTTCCTGTGGATTGAAATGCATCGTTTCCGACTGGACGAGCATCGTACCGCCGTGTGGTTTCGTATCGCTACTGCGCGATGCAAGTTGAAGGCTCTATGTCTTGCAATCGTGATGCACTTCAAAAAAAAAACAATTATCATCTACAGTTGAGACACGTTTTGGGGCCAACAAATTTCCCGCTGTCTGAAACATCCACAGAACACAGTTACTTGTACTTATTAGGGGATCGATGGCCATCTCTGTTATCGCACCACAGTTTTGATCGCATGAAATGAAAGCTCTCGCTGAGGGCCCAGTGATCTTGAGTGTAATCTCGAACCTCGCCCGTTTCAATATGGATGAGCAGCGTACCGGCGTGCGGTTGAGTATCACTACTGGGTGACGCACGTTAAAGACCCCAGGCTACTGGTCGTACTGCACTGCCTTAATGTTTTACGTACAGTGGTGGCACCAGGCGCCCATTGAGGCTTACTAACTTCCAGCTGTCGAAACTTCCGCACGGAACAATTACCTACTTCATGTGAAACGGAGTATAGTTGTGCTTAGAGCCAGTACAAAACCGGCGCTTCAGAGCGGAGGCCCTTCAGTCATCTTGTGGCTTCAAATCATTGTTGCCAGTTATCTTAAGCTTTATCTTTAATCTAAGGAAACACCTTCTCGTCCTTCAGAAATGTTAGAACAGTCTGCAACGGAGCAAAACGATGCCACCTTAGCTACCTGACATACGGTACCTAAAGCGCGAAACACATGTACGACGAAACCGTCCGATCCGACGTCCGACCGCGCAATACGACGGTCGGAGGCGAGGGTTTTCAACGCTCTCCGGTGCTACGAAAACCCTCTCCCCCAAGGTCATTCCGGCAGTCCGCACGTCGGATCGGACGGTTTCGTCGTACATGTGTTTCGCGCTTAAAGCTGAGGGAGTCGCACATTCGAATCGTAACTATAT
Source organism: Ixodes ricinus (assembly GCA_037355805.1). Lineage (NCBI taxonomy): Eukaryota > Metazoa > Arthropoda > Arachnida > Ixodida > Ixodidae > Ixodes > Ixodes ricinus. The sequence goes on from JAZHYW010006400.1 coordinate 103,097, forward strand.
TGCCACTCGCGCGTCCGCGCTGCAGTCAACAAAAAATGGCAGTGCCCACAAGCAAATCGGTGAATGTAGCGTCGATAGTCAGAGAGTGCATGTTGAACAAACAGCATGACTGGGACAAGGACAAAAGACGAAGAGAACACGAGATAAGTGGTGCAACACGAACTCTTACCAACTTGCCCAGTTATCTAACCTAGTCAGAGAGTGGCTTGCTAAGTGGCTCTATGAGCACCGTCAACTTAAGAAACTCCGGGTGTGGCGCTTCCCTAGCATCTTATTATAGCACCGCAGCGTATGAGATTGAGGCGGTGCAACAATATGCAGATAGAACGTTTTTTTATTTTTTTATTTTACACTAGCTTTCTTGGTACTAATGGGACTCAAGTATACTCGAACGCAACACCATTCAACAAGAAATAAATTTGTTTGGGGTGTAATTTCTAAAATAAAAGCGACCATTTTTTTGTCTTTTCAATCGCTTTTTTGCAGAATTTGATGACGTAGTTTCAAGGTCACATATGTCTCCCAGTGACATTTGAAGCCGGTTCATAAGACCCGAGCATGTTGCGTGAGGATTCGATTTGGGCTCGTGATAACCAAAAGCTCGACAAGGCATTCGGATAGTGGCCGGTGCCCAATCGTTTCAATGACGACAGTAGCGGAACCCACTAACAATGCCTGGAGCTTAGCGCGTGTTCCTGTGGTTTGCTTTCTCCCCCACCTTTTCCTCCTGAGAGACGGCCCTCTCTGGCACAGAGCTCGATGACCACCAGCGATTGGTTGAGCGAGCCAGCCGAATCTGGGCGGCCAACTAGACTAAGGGCACCGACTAGAGACCGCAAGGTCCTTTGACTTTTCGAATATTAAAGTTTACGATGATGATGATGATGCCAACCCCAGCGCGTGGTTATGATAAACGTTGGCGGCATATAATCCGCTTCAGATCACGTTGCAGCTTGCACTGGCTGCAAACTAAAAAATTTACTGCGGCGATTTTTTTTTTTTTTGGCGGGGGGGGGGGGTTATTCGAACTAACTATATTTTCGATAATAAATAGCACACCTTTCCGGTATGCTATTTACTATCGCGAAGCAGGCAGGCTTACAGATCGTCGAACACTCTAAAAATGTACTATGCCGATCTTTTGTTTCGCGCTACTGCGCGAGGTGCTGGAGCGAGCTTCCCAAAAATTCATTTTACTCCTTGAAGCTGCTTGTAAATTAGTTAGGAACAAAATATACAGTCCAAAGAGTGAATCCCTGCCTTCCGCTGACATCACTTTTTTTTATCGTTGCCAGTAGAGGCTGTTAGCTTTGACAAAACATGGTGAGGACACGAATTATAAATTCGATATCTTCGCGAGAAAAACAAAAAAAAATATTTCCGGTCCAATATTTGGTTTACTATTTCAGCGATGTCTGTTGGTGTGTTTAGCCAATTTTCAGGCGAATTCGGGACTATGCGACTACCGTTGCAAAAGAAGGAAAGACTAACGCGCGTTTCGTGGGTTATAAATGTCAGGGATTTGTTATTAGCGGTATTTACCCAAAGTACAAAAATAGTTGCAGAGAAGTACGAATCACGAAGCAAGAGGCGAGAACAGAATCCACGACCTGTGTTACGTAGGTTGTCACGGGCTAGAGTTCTGCTAGAGGGGTTTAAATTGGCGTCTGTGGTCGCTTTTTAACTTCCTCTAGCCCTCATTAACTCCATCGTAGATATACCTTATTTTTTTCAAGAGCTTGCCCGTGCACACGACCTTGAATATATTTTTTTGGTCGTCCCTGCTTCCCTTTCTCTCCCCCCGCCCCTCCTCTGCGGCTAGATAAGAACTATTTCCTTCCTAGACCCCGGTTAATTAGGTATGCACGCATGCATACACGTGCGCCCCTCCCCCTTTTATTTCTGTACGCGGCGTGGCAACAATCTACGGGTATGGGAGAAGGGGGTAGGTACTAGGCTGCACTTCCTAGCTAATCTTTCCGGACCGATTTCTTCTTTGTGCTTTTCTGTTTTATGCTACTATTATATATCTTTACATCTCCCATTAAACACGCGTGGTATTTGTCGTCCTTCGATAACGCGGAATGCGATTGGTGTCCTTTTGCCTTCTTACTTCTTTTTTGCCTTTTTTGTTTTCACCCTTTCGTCACAAGTCAAAGGCTTCCTTCTCGCCGTCGCTATCACTTAGTGGAACGCGAACGACTCGAAGAGGTGTGTGCATAGGCGCGCGGGAGTCGCAGGAAGAGGCCTTTACACGCAGGTGTCTTCTCGGTTATCGATACCTTTCCTTATCAGTCTGTGTCCACAGCACACTCTAAGCAATCTGGAGCATCTACTTATCCGCAAAGCATTCGGGAGGACCAGTCGCTGCAATGTACGGGCGAATTCGGGCGAACGACGTGGCTGAATCATACGTTTAGGGCTAAGGAAAAGTCAAGCTGCTATAGACCGACACGCTGTTTACAAACAAGCCCGCGTTTCCCCACACCAGGTGTGGGCATTGCGCGTGCGCAGAAACCAAATTCGGGAGGAGCGAAGCGTCTGCGCATGCGCAGTGCCGTCGACAGCGCCACCGCAGCTGCGTGACGTCAGGGCCGCGTGTTGGTCTATACGGAGCGCAAGTTTTCTGCTTCTTATGCAGGAGTTGTGGTGACGTCATAGAGACGCCGAGCACTGATTGGCTCTGATTGAAGAATAGTGTGTAGACCTCAACGCAATCTGCCTTGAGGTCTACCCACTATCCTTCGATCAGAGCCAATCAGAGCTCGGCGTTCTGATTGGCACAGAGACAATTCTAAATTAATGCAAAATGAAACTTGCCTGTTTGTTAACATTACCGTGACCACTAGGAGATAGCTAGTTATAAGGTTGGAGTTAAGGTAAAGGTACCTTATATAAGAAATATTGATGGCATCTAGATTAGAATGAACAATATATGGATTTGCACTACGGAGCGTTGTTTCGGTTTACCCCGTGTAAACGTGCGATTATGATTGCTTTTTCTCCGACTGGTAAACACTCGCTAAAAGTGAACACATGGAAAACACTTTCTAGAACAATTACATCTTCCAGTCCTTCGTATGTCTCATTCTTAATTTGTTGTCCTAGCATAAACACACGCTCAGTTTATCTTAAAAACACATTTCGCTTTTTATGAGGATAATAATTTAGAAAGTGTATCGTACCTAACACTTGTGTCATGATACTCTAAAACAATTCGGTCATCTTGAATTTTTTTCTTCTTTTTGTGAAAGCCTTATTTGAAACACATTAAACGAAGTAACTGTAAACTTTGCTCTGCGGCAAGATGATGTGAATGTGAAAGTTTTATACCATCAGTAAGCATAATCGACAAGAAACAATTCAGAACAAATTTTGGATTCGAAGGGACAAGAAACCTATCTTTCATGCTAAGCTTGCTTTGAGACATCGAAAGTAAACAAAAAAGAATGCGGGCGTTTGTTTAGGTATTTGTTTGGGAAATAATGTATCGATACAATGGCAGTTCCTTTACCTAGACTTCACAATCCCCAGGTGAGGGAGAGGATGCAGCAAAATAAGGTTGTTTCACAATTTATCGACGTCTCAATTGCTTATTCGAAGTGAAAAATAAACAAGAAGACCGAGCTCCTAACGGCCCCGCATATCGCTGCTAAACCTACATAAAATAGCCGAAACCGCGGCATTGCAACTAACTAAACTTATCATTATAGCGTGAGAAAGCTGTGTCATCACGGCGTTTCGCTGCGCAGCATGCATGCCAACAAATAACGGGCTGCACTAACTATACTCTATCTCATGAGTTGCGTGCAGCAAAGGCAAAAGCACAGGCGCGAGCGCTTGCCTTTCAGATTTGCCTTCCTTTCAAGAGCACTCGCGGAAGGAAAGCAAATCGAAAAGTCATCTGCCTTTGCCTTTGCTGCACACAACTCCTGAGACAGAGGATAAAGCCCCTTCATCTCTTAAAAGTAGCGCAAAGTGCGTCGATGCACGAGGCACGTGCAACGTGCAGCCCTTGGGAAGGTCATGGCGGCACAGCGCAGCGCTGAGCTAGATTTCAGACGCCATGTTCTTCCCATAAGTGGCGCGCCGCACGTGTCTCAAGCATTTCAACGACAATGAATGGCGCCACTGTTCCCAGAATAGAGAGCCTTTAGCACTAACTGGGCTAAACCACATAAAAACAAGCCAGCAAGCGTCCGCTTGTAATAAATACGAATTCTGGCTTCTACTCACCGACTCACTTGATGCCCGTTAGAGGGTTTCGACGTTTCCTGCTGTCCTCGTGCTCGGCTCAAAAAATTCTAAAACGGGCTTGCGCGTGCATCGCTGGTTACCGATATCGTGAGTACATTTGTTACCTATATTACTTACTATACCGCACTGGTTGGCAGTTTGAGACCGAAAGGGAGTGCCGTATACATTTAAGTGGTAGGGAAAAAAAACAGAAAAAGAAAGTTTCGAAGAGCGTGACCACTATAGATGGAACTCTGTCGTGACACAGCGAAATTAGGCCCATAAGGAAGAAGTTAGGCCGAGCTGCTAACGCGAACGGCGAATTCCCCAGGAACAAAATGGTCGCCACAACGAGGGCACCACCACGACTGACCACACCCGCAGTCGTCTTTTGAAGTTTTCTTCGGTACGCTATACTCGGTTTTACCGTAGGTCAGATCGCAGACGACGCCACGATTCGTTAAAAGTGTATCACCGACAAAACCAATGAAGCACAGTAAATGCGTCCGTGATCCCGCGCATTTTTTCTTGCACGCGATTGGCTTAGCCAGTCATAGCCAATGTTATTAGATCAGCTCAGTTACAGAACTGCTCGTAGACGCTGCATGCACGAACCCCCCCCCTCCCCTCTCTCACCACGACTCGCCTCCCGTCGTTCGACGCGCCGGACGGCTGCCATGGTAACTGCAGTGTATTCTATGGAATACGTACGTTTCGAAGCGCAGCGTATAGATGGCGTTCTACCGTACTCTATGGAAAACACAGTTCGTAAACTGAAATCTAGATGGCGCTTCGAACGACCGGAGGTGAACTGAAGTGAGTGAGGGGGTGCCCCCTCACTAACTTCAGTCCGGGAGTTCTGCAACTGAGGTCATCTAGTAACGTTGACCGAGGCAACAAACGCCGTGACGATGTGCTTTGCGCGACTTGATTGGCTCGATTGGATCCCGCAGCGTCGACTGCATTCGTACATAGGCCGACGTACAGCTTCGGTTTCCAGCAGGGAAGATTGTCCTCTTAGCGCTCTTCTCTCCTAAGCTGCGAGGGGAGCCAAGTTGGGGCAAGGTAAAAAGTGGAGAGGATATAGGAAAGGAAGAGGTGAGCAAAAGTGGAAAGCGCTAAGTGTACGTCGGCCTTTAAATTGAAATAGAGCGTAGTCTTCTGTAATAATGATAAAAAGAAAAAAAAAGAAAGAAACGCAGCCGCATTTAAAGTTACTATAGAACAATTCAGTCGGGAAACTGCCATAGGGCCCGCTTTGAAAAAGTGGCTTCGATCCGTACTCTTTAACCGAACTAATGCCGATCGCAACGCCGCCATTTCTCCCGCAGCGGCCACTCCGGGAACTGCACGTCTGCACATACTGTATCGGTTCAGGTCGAACCGCGCAAGGGCCGGTGGCGCCATCTCGCAGTGCCATTTCGCAGTAGCAATATAAATGAACTTTCATGTTATGACTAGTCGATAAAGCGTGGCGCTGTTATCGTATTTAGTTTAGGGTGCCTACATGTCTGTCTGTCTCAGGGTGAAGACATCCATTGTTGCACTGAAACTGCCAGCGCGTGACGCTCTCCTGCGCACTCGGTGCGTGACTTGGGCGCTAAAATGGCGCCTCTGCATTAGCCAAAGCTACGCGCTCGAGCTGATTGACACCGGATTGCGCGTACTTCAAAATGCATAAAAAACGATTGGGCGTAAAAATGGCTGAGATGTCACCCACTCAAGCAAAAGCGCGCGTGGGTATGAAGGCACTCTAATTTAGTTGTAGAGTGCCTACATGTCTGTCTGACTCAGGGGTGAAGACATCCATTGTTGCACTGAATGTGCCAGCGCGTGACGCTCTCGCGCACTCGGTGCGTGACTTGGGCGGTAAAATAGCGTCTATGCATTAGCCAAAGCCACGCGCTCGAGCTGAGTGACACCAGACTGCGCGCACTTCATAATGCATAAAAAAAAAAAAGATTGGGCAGAAAAATGGCTGAGATGTCACCACTCAAGCTAAAGAGCGCGTGTGTATGAAGGCACTCTAATTTAGTTTAAAGCCCCTTCATGTTTCAAAAGTAGCGCAAGGTGCGTCGATGCACGAGGCACGTGCAGCGTGCAGCCCTCGGGAAGATCATGGCGACACAGCGCAGCACTGAGCTAGATTTCAGGCACCATGTTCTTCTCAGAAGTAGCGCGCTTCACGTGTCTCGAGCATTTCCACGACAACGAATGGCGCCACTTTTCCCAGAATTGAGGGGCTTTAATTTAGTTTGGTCTCGGTGGACGCGAACTTCCGGGTTTCAAGGGTGAGTTCCCCAAGTCAGTGTTTTAGTAACGTTGACTGCATTAAAACGAAGTGCAAACTATGGAAGCTCGCTCCTGTTCGTGCACTGGGGCGCTAAAGCAAAAAGTGGAAAGGTATTATGTAGGGAGTCAATTGTTACAGGGCCTAAAAAGAAACTGAATATGGAACGGATATAGTTGCAAATTTTCTGGGTGAATACAAAAAAAAATATATATATATAATAATAGTCGAGAAAGGTATTTACTTCGCGAACAGGGCTAAACATGCCTCGGAGGCCAGCGGAGTCAACGGCGTGATGTGTTTTAAATGCGCGTACGTTTTCTACACTTCGCACCCCTAAGCTGACGGTGTATATATGGCTGCTCCAACCGCCGCACTGTCAACTTGTGGGTGAACGGGAGGATTTGACGGTGTCGCGCCAAGGCCCTTTTCCATACAAAGTGTGGCCTCACCTCACACACAGCTTGCACGCGACGAAATTTTGCGAGCGCCTTTGAGACTATGGTGCACACGTATCTGCCGAATGGCAGGCTGCTCTGCGGAATCCCGAACCAGGTCGCGACGACTTGGCCTTTTATCGGCCGTTGGGGAACCAATTTTCCTTCTCTACTTTTTTGTGTGTGTGCGTTATCGTAAACGTTGTATTCTTCCCGTGCCGGAGTCTTTCTTTTATCCCGTGATTTAAATTTTCTTTGTTCGTACAACCGTCAATTTTGCGTTGTTGCGTGTGACGACGAAACGCTTCGAGATCTTAATAAAGAATCGTCTCGTCGCAGTATGCCTGAACTGGTACGGGCCGTGCAATTACGCGTTGTAAATTATAATCACTGGGAGCTTTAAAAAACGCAGTGCTTAGTCAGTCCTCAGAACCCCGTTACTGTTTCGCAGCCAATGAGGTTGCAGCGATAGCGGATAAGAACGCCAAAGAGCAAATTGCTAGGTAAGAAACGTTAACATAATAAATTTCAGGTATGGCATCACAGTATACGGTCAACATTCAAAGAATATAAAAAAAAACTGCCCGTAAGAAGAATTTTGAATGAGATAGCTACTAACACCGCTTGGGGAACTGCGTTTGACAATTTCGAAATCGATAAAAGACGTTATTGCTCTAGGCTGGAGCACTGCATGGGCCTACCTTTTGAGCCCCGACCCGGCCCGGGCCTGTTGACTTTCAGTATTACCCGACGCTGGCCCGATGGGATGGCTACCTGATCCGGCCTGACCCAAGCCTGGCCTGGATGGAGGTACCTCGAAAGTGGGACATGTCTCAGGAATGGGCATGGGCCCGGGGTTTCGGGTTAGCTCGGGCCCGTGCAGAGCTCTACTTGACATAGTGACTCTTCGGAAGCTGTATGAGTGCGTCATATTAAGGCACCATTATTATGATAAAAGTACAGAGGCTGGGACGAGAAACCTGAGACAAACTGAATGATATGTGGCACTTAAAATAGTTACTATGGTTAAAAGAAAGAAAACGCCAGTGCCTTTATTCCTTCTTCGATAAATTACAAAATCACGTAGTTTGATTACCATCTATTAATAAAGCGAAGAGAAACTGCTAAAATAAGATTTTGTCGAGAAAATGGTATGGGATGAAGTTGCATGAAATTTTCGTCTTCTGCTTTCAATTTTTAATTGCTTTGTGCTGAATTATATATCTCCCTGCATTCGACAGTCAAGTGATTTTTTTTTTTTTTTACTGCGCTAAAAATTAACGCTTGGTGTTTGTTAGAGAAGAGTAATGTTATGTTGTTTCCTAGGTTTGCCTGACCCCACAGACAAGTAGTTTTAACTTCTGTGAGCCTGAACGTTTTGAATCAATTTCCTTGGATAGAATCACCATTATCGCCATGTCGTGCGTTTTCTAAGATGTCGGCGACTACAGTAAATATATTAAATTGTAATACTTAAATTATCCGATAATATTTTTTAAGGTTGGTGACGAAGCCTGTTAAGCCGTCTCAGAAAACAAGTAGACATCGATCAAATATTTCTAATATCAAAATAATTATTCTCCTAATATCAATTCGAACGCAGATCACATGCTAGTGCGTTCTAGATGAGTTGCTTGTTGTTACAACCAACCTTACTGGTCTTACTATCTGCGCAAAAAGGTCGCCCTTTTTGTTCAGTTTCTAGAAAATCAAACAAGGTAATAAATAACAAATGCGATTTATTCAAAATGTGTCTTCATAGTTAAATTACCAAGTACTGTTATTCAACTAAAGTGCGTACGGACGTCATATATTTATTCCACATGTGAAAGACATATTTATATTAAATTAACACTTATTCGGGCAAAAACAAATGACCATAGAACAATAGAAAAATGTCAGAGCGTTCTATCGGCGTCAGACCTCAGAAATGTAATATAACAAAGAAATACAGTTCCACACTCATTCGAATACCAGTTAATGACTGGTGCATGCAGTTAGCGAATGCGAATGTCGCTTTTAACGCCCCTTTAAATTAAGTCGTGATCAATAGACGAATATATATCACCATCAGATATCACAACATTGCGATCTCAATTGCCATGAGTTCCATTCCGATAACTTAGAGCAGTGGTTCTGAACCACTGATGTTTCGCGGACCCCTTGTGGATCGGCAGAGATGATGGAGGACCCCACCCCGTTCGTGGTGAGGGGAGGAAGGTATAGGTTAATTATGGTAATGATTTAATAAATTCACATAACTACTGGACTGATGTGAATTAGACTTCGCTCATTGACATATACAACAGAAAACCCAACCAAAAATTAAAATGTTTCTTCTCAACATAAAAACAAAAAACTTTTATTGTTAGGTTTGATTGATGACGCAGAGCTTCGCGGAGCCCTGGGATGCCTTCGCGGAACCCAAAGTGTCCGCGGGACCCCATTGGAGAACCACTGACTTAGAGAGTCGGGCATGTTCTGAGGACGTCAGTTAGGACATCACACTATTATCATCCCGAACATGAACGTGACCTCAGGCCAGTGGGGTGAAAACGCAGCTTTATGTTCGGCGAGTGCTCGAACTCCAGAACTACTTTTTGTGCACACTTCGGTATGCTATCGTATGCTATCGCATTTCGTAGCGTTCTCATGCTGTCGGCTCCTTAGGAATGCGATTGTTTCTGCGCCTTGCGCCAAAAACTCAAGTCTCAGCACGAAAATTTTCTGTCTCAATGTGTGACTCTGTATCGGATCCCGCTCACCGAAAATATACGATCTTCCGTGTCTATAAAACAGGCTTGACTTTCTTCCAGTCTGCCAGCGTCCTTTGTTTCTGTTATTTTTTTTTTCGTTTTCTTCCTCTGGAGTTTTTGTTGTTTGCTTGTGGCAGATCTGCAGATAAATCACGCCGAGATTTATTTCTTTCGATGCACTTGTTTTTTTTCTTCTCCGTAAGGAGTATCGCTTTTGGCGTTCCTTTTGGTAGCGCGAAGACAGTCACCTTGTTTCCGAATCTCTTATTTACGTTTTCTGCGGGGCGCTTTAATGGACGTCTGCTCCTCCCGAGGTCATTGAACTCGTCGCTATACGATGATATCGCCGCCTTCGATTGGCATTCAGTACGTGTAGGTTTCTTTTCGGAGGCCTGTTTTACGGCGACGGTGCTTCTGTGTTTCGTTTTTGTTTCTTGTTATGGTGAGCTTTTAAAATCTATCGCATGGATTGTTTTAAATTCTTGCTCTAGTTTTTCTTCTTTTTTTTTGGGGGGGGGGGGTACATATATTTGTTTCCAGTTTGTTTTTTATGCGTGTTTTGGGAAGGGACACAATTATTGCGTGACAAGGTTTCCTGTCCAAGGAAGGGCGGGAAGACCTTAGAGATAATGTTTGTTATGATCTTTCTATTTGTTGCATTTTGTTTTTGTGACTGGGGCCATTCCAGTAGGGCAGTAATCGTCGATGTTTTGTTTATACCAACTTATCTCAAGAGCAATTTTTGCAACTTCCAGTGATTTTATATAATCGCTGGTTGGGGAGGGGGGGTGATCATTCCTTTATTTGTTGTTGCACATACTTTGCAGAAACTTATGGATTCTGAAAAGATCAACAGCTATACCCTACCATACAGAAGTGGCCTTACCGAATTTGAGGTACGAAATCGCCTTCCGCGCTTGCTACCTCCTAGTTGCATTGCAACAACGTCATAAGCTGCAATAAAGATCACACAATTGTACCACTAAGTAACGTCTCAAATTCAGATAAACCTAAGCATTCGCACAACCCGTCTTTAAAAAAATATTAAGTCAGGAACGTTGCTGTTGGTGGCAAGAAATACTAAAAGTAATCAAACGAAAGTTATTGGGAAAACTCCAATCGGTTCTGGGTGTTTGGCAAAAAGTCGTAAAGGTGCGTCAGCCGACAATCTTAATACTTCCCTCGCGATGTTTTTTTTTTCTTCAAATTTAGCGCGTTTATTGCAAATGCTTCTAATACGCGACATTTGAAAGCAGTGTTATATTTTATTTCCAGGTTTGTACCACACCCTCCTGCCTTGGCCCTTAACAGGGCTGGCAGTATTGTGAAATAAAAAAAAATATCGCAAAATGAAAGAAATTTGATCCTGAGCTAACCCCGAAACATATGGTCTAAGCTAGAAGGCATCCAACATGAATGAGCAGCCACCAGCATATGACAATCGTAAGGTGGTGATTGTATTCCTGCTCAAATGTCAACTTCTCTATTTATACAGAAATACAAAATGCACAGAAGTCTGGCCAAAGTGCGCTTAGTTGTACTGACACAGGTCCTTCTAATGCTTCCAAACCAGAGGCCCAATTCGTCTCCTCGAGGGTTGCCAACCCACTATTCTCAATTAGAGGAGTGGCTCTAAACGTTGGCAGCCTAGCCATCTAAGCTCCGCCTCCCTTTAAACTGTTTTTCATTAAATTAGCTGCGAACGTCGATATGCCTAAGCATATAACCCGAATGATTACAGCGTCGTGATAATTACTTTAGTTGTAGGGAACTACAGCAAGACTAATCACGTGAAAGATGTTATTTTAACAGCTCGTTGACACTGTTGCTGATTATGGCACGAGAGGTGTCGCAGCAGAAAAAATTCAAAACACTTGCAGCGCAGCCTTCAAGATAGTTTAGTAATCCCTGTAATTGATTTCGTTTTAAAGAGCGATATGTGGTAGATAGCAATTATAATAATAAAATATAAAGAAGTGTGCCTTTGATAGATGTCCCCATGAGCTGTGAAGGACAGCGGTGTTGTGTAACTAATTCAAAAACTGATGGACAGGACACGTTATAATTGCAGCGGAGATAATTATAGACCAGGAGGCTCCACAAGAGGAAAAGACTATACGCCCCTTAAAGCAGACAAGCGTAAAAAAGTGGGGTGAAAAAGTATATAACCGCGCATTTTTTCCTTCCTTCACACAAAAATATATACGCAAAAATATTGCTAATATTCATTTGCATTTTTTTGTTTTGTAGGTGGGTTGAAACGTGGACGGAGTAAACTTTTAAGGGTTTGAGTTTGGAAATATGAAAGAACACGTACAAGATGTGCGACCAGTCACGCAGAATCTAATCCGCTTGATTATTTTAAAATAACTAGCGTTTAATTTAGTGACGGACAGACTAAGTAAGAAATTCAAAACGTGGATTATTAACTCGCGTTTCTTTTATTTGTTCTCAAGCGTCCTTATCGGCTAATGCCTCAATCTCAGTGCATGCTTAAGACTTGCCCCATCCGGAGCTTCTTAAATTGTCAGTGATTATACCACTCGGCACTGAAGATAGGAGTATATCACTATGCATTCGAGAGAGGACTATGAAGCTCTCAACTTGAGAAAGGACTATACAACTCTTAACTAGAGAGAGGACTACACTGGACAGAGGACTATACCACTCTCCACTGGAGAGAAGACTCTACCACTCCAGTGGAGAGAGGACTATACAACTCTCCACTGGAAAGAGGACTATACCACTCTACACTGGAGAGAGGACTATACCACTCCCCTCTTGAGAGAGGAATATTTCACTCTCCACTAGAGAGAAGTCTATACAACTCAACTGGAGAAAGGACTATACAACTCTCAGTTGGAGAGAGGATTCCACCCTTTTATTTTGGCATCAGAAATAGGTTTGCATTTCAGAACCTAAATGATTTTTGAGTACTTTTACAACAAACACCCCAAAACAGCTATATACTCTGTTTCATCTTACGATGTGCTGCAACGAATGCTACAAGTCGTCTTAGCCAATCCTGCACTCAGCACGTGCCATGCGACTTAACGCCTCGCGCGTTGCTTCACTCAGCCGGGAGGTCGCATGGCACGCTCCGAGCAGGGGAGTGACTACGGTTGGTGGCTCGAAGCGTCCGCTGTGTTACATCGTGGTCTTGATCTGCGTATAGCCATTTAGAAATCCGGAACAAGCAACTGACAAGGTTCCTCTGCTTCGTGCACTTGACGGCGAAAATTCGTACGCAAGTCATCGTCTAATGGAAATACATTTTGCTTCATATCATAAAATAACTTTAGTAACCAAGAAAGAAAGTAGGAGTATAAATAACTGCGGTATAAAGAAGAGAGGAAGGCGTCAGGAAGGGTACAGCATGAACCTTATCAGCCTTTGTACAATCCAATCTGCGAACGGAAATATTAGTAGTTGAAACCGCTGCCTTGATTGCACATGCAATCAAGACAGAGCGATCACACCTCAAGCTCGAAGTAGCTCATGAATAGATTAAAACTTTCGCTGCCCCCCCCCCCCGCCCAATAGGAAGCAACACGCTTAAAAAATATATCGCTCCTTTATCTCGGACATTTAAAGTAGCTAGGTCATCAGGTTCGACGTTGTTCGTACAGTAAAAGCCGTGAAAGCTTAGACGCGCGCCGTGAAAAGGCGTCCTTCAGAAGGCACAGAGCCAAAAGCAATTACGGATACCAAGAGCGAAAACTACGACCCAAAAAGGAAATACTATGCAAAAATCCAAAACAGGGCGTCTGATTTGTTCCTCGAGACCACGAAGCTTGATCGAAAATTATTATTCTCGATCGTAAGACAAAGAGCCCCGTGCTCATGTAGGCGAAGCTCGGAAGAAAAGTGCGTGACACTCCGTGTACGCGGGGCTCCAGTTTCTTTTTTTTTTTTTTTTAAATAAAAGTATACAACGGAAATGGTGCTTGATCCGTCACATTGAAAGCAAAAAAATAAACCAAAAAATTGTGAATACCTATATACTGCTATGGGGAAAAGCAAAAGCAAACAAAGGTCCGTACGAGCTAGAACAATAGATTGGCTTTTTTTTCGCGGGAATCTTTGGGTATACGCGTCGTGGTGATCGGTCTTCATTCGCCGGTCCGACAACCCGGCAACGTTGATTACAGGGCAAACACGCTCGGCATAAAGCGACGTTGTCTCACGGAAAGGTATCCAATGAAAACAGATAAGCCTTGATTTTTTTTTCTTCTTCTTTTATGCTGTGTGTTGCGTCGAGTAGCACAGTTCATGCCTCGAGAATATATAGTCTCCTAGTAGATATGTCGAGGTCGTTTACTTACACTTATAGCTACACGAAATCTTTCGTCTCGAGCAAAAAAAAAAGAAAAAAAAAGACAGCAAAGGTTAGAACGCGATGTCGATGTTTGTTCACACAGCCTCAAATACATACTCTAATGACCATGTGTTGGTTTCTATGAAACCAACACATGGTCTATGAAACCATGGCTGTTGGTTTCGATATACGTATAAACTACCGACTATAGTTGATGACAGGCTAGCCACCCAGCCTCGAGAACGAGGGGTTCATCTTTTGATAGCACTTCGTCACCCGCGCCGACACAACCCTGTGGAAGTCAACGCGCGCGTGGAGTTTACAACGAGCGATGCAATACCCTCATATTGTTTAGTATATTCGCGTAAAAATCGTTCCGCATATCCACTATGAAGGCTTGTAGGTTGGAGCACCGTACCGCCGTGCGGTCATGTGTACTACCACTGCTGCGTGGTCCACGTTGAAGACCCCCAGGGCAGCAGCTACACTGGCGAAACGTCTCTTCTACCAACGAAACGCCAGTTGCCCATGGGACTGGCTAATATTTCGCCGTCTAAACATACGCACTACGCGATTGCTTTGTAAAAGCTGGCTCTGACATTGGCGGTTGAGTACGACCGACTGCGTTAAGACCGCATGCGACTGTTTACGACGAGATACGCGCAACGCGTCGTAATGGAACGCAAGAGAGTCGTAACGCAGTCAGACACACTCAAACGGAAATGTCTAACCAGCCTTGATAGTCGTACGTTGGTAGAGCAGCTCATTATGTTCGTAAAGTCCCTAACTTCAACGCCCCCCCCCCCCCCCAAAAAAAAAAAGAAAAGAAAGGGGGAATTGATGTAAGCTAACCAATAATGTGCCACGTTGAGTTTTAACATCACAATTCAAGACAAAGACAAGTCATATGGTAGCCAGAACTGAGAAGTTTAAAAATTCCAACGAAGCTTTCTTTTTTTTCTTTTCCTCTTACGTTTGTTAAAGATTGAGAATAGCTGTAGCTGCGTTCACTGTGCTGGATTGGCTGGGATAGCCTCCGCTGCTGTTCATCTCTATAGGTGAAACGGAGTGTAGCTGAGGCGCCCACACACGAATAAAAAGGCGTCGCGTATGATTCTCCTCCGGCACAAAGATACAAACAACAAGGAATCAGGAAGACGAGTCCTTGGGGAGGCGGCAGAGCCGTCGCCATTCTGTCTGCCACGACCGGATTTGCTCCCTCTTGTCGGTTTTTATTTTAGTGTCTGTTTAAGGTTTCCTTTTGTGTTTTGCCTTTTGGGATTCTGGTACTGATCTTGTCAAGCCAGTTTTTAACCGAGTAGCTTCTTGGGAGAGGACGTGGAGGGAGAGAGATAGAGAGAGGGGGTTGGAGGAGAAAGGGGGGGGGAGGAGTTGACTACTGCCCTCGTGTTTGCCTCCTCAAAATTAAAGGTTACCACGTTAAAAAAAAAGTAAACGAAAAAAATGTGTAGTACTTTGTCACAGAACTTATTCTGACTTCTAAATGTCATGATTCGTTTTATTCGCGCGAGAATATTTGTTTATTTTCTAAGCATTTGTTTTTGGGTGTATTAGATAAGTAATTTACCTTTTCACATTTAGCACTGTCCTTACCTAGGAGGGTTATTTGTAAAGGGATCTTTTTATTAGATTCGCGAATTACAGAGTCATTAAACGAGCCGGCCAATTCCCTAGAATGCATGAAACTTGAACAAGCAAGTAAAATGATATATGAAATCTACAAGTGGTTTTCAGCTTGTTGAAAATTCTGGTTCGAGGCCAACAAAAGCCGCACTAGGTTTTTTTATGTATGTTTTATATAAAACAAATCTAAAAATGTAAGGTCGTGTGTTGCAAACTAATTTTGATTGAAGATATGTTTATGCCAAAAACTCCATGCCACTGATTCAGTCTGGACTGATTGCAAATATCGTACTGTTTTGTTTCAGTTAATGGGTCTTTGGGCGGCCGTGCTTTTTAACTAATAGCACAAATTACAGCACACGACATAAGTTACTAGCATGAATTAAAGCCAATGATTGCCTATGAAAATACTGAAATAAAAACACCGAAAACAAGCGGTTAGCAAAATGTATAAATTGTCGGGTTGAACCGCAAAAAGATTGAAACTTAGCGAGTTATCCTATGCAGATATAAACTTTCCAGAACAATAATTCTTTACGTTTTGTACCCAGGAGGATTCAAGTTTTTATTTTGTAAAAATAGGACAAAGTAGGAAATGTAGCCTTAGATCGCGTAACAATATGCATATGCTCGTTTTTACTTTAAATAAAACTGGCTCGGTGGGCATTTTACACTGAAACTCTCAACTTAAATAATTCGTCTGAAAAATTGTGTCAGATGCACTGAGTTGTTTCATAAAATAAAAAAAGAATTTCTGTAATATATATATAAACTCCGCCCCCTCTCCCCTCCCCCTCTTCATATTAGATGTTATACACACTGCACTTTAATGGTGATCAACACTTGATACCACTGCTTTTTCAAATATATTACTGCTTGCCCACCTTGCGTTGTTGAAAGTCTGAAAGATATGGGCTGCTTTTGCCACGTAGAAATTATTCCAGAGTTTAAGAAGCGCTCTGTATTTATGAAAAACATATCTTCCGTGTGACACACAAAAAGTTACCTTGACTTTGACTTTCGCATTAAACACTGATGACTATCAACGCTGTCCACTTCAGAATATCAAGAAAACCGTCATCTTCTTACCCGATGATTTCGCCTACTCTATTGGCAACCAAAGGGACCCCGAAAACTCAAACGTATCAAGTCTCTTCCTGGATTCTCAGACAACCCTAAACCTGTCACTATTTGCAGGGACTACAAATGTGACATGTTCGTGTATGCTGTGGGGGGGGGGCATTGTTTACAGGT
This sequence comes from Ixodes ricinus, assembly GCA_037355805.1. Taxonomy (NCBI): domain Eukaryota; kingdom Metazoa; phylum Arthropoda; class Arachnida; order Ixodida; family Ixodidae; genus Ixodes; species Ixodes ricinus. The sequence continues at coordinate 120,032 of JAZHYW010006400.1, forward strand.
GCTACTTTCTGTCGCTGTGGTCTGCTGTAGTGTGGTGCACTCTAAAGCCCCTTAATATTTTAAAAGTAGCGCAAGGTGCGTCGATGCAGGAGGCACGAGCAACGTGCAGCCGTTGGGAATATCATGGCGGCACAGCGCAACACTTTAGCGGCGAGATGCTTTGGTGGCGCCCTCCTATGGTTCCCCCTTGTGACGTCATTACCTTTGCGAACAACAAGTTCGATGGTGTTTGTAAATAGCATGGTGGAAGCTTGAAATCATTGCGCTCTCAAAGAAACACTGCCAACACCGTCAAAATTGAAGTTCTTTCATTCCTCTTATTCCGTCGATGATAAATCCCCTTTCCGACGTCATAGTCAGCGTTCGGCCAATCGTGGAAGGCCGACCACAGCGACGCTTTCGGTCGCGCACGGGGCTAATAGGTTTCAGACGCCATGTTCTTCCCAGAAGTAGCGCGCGGCACGTGTTTCAATCATTTACGCAACAATGAATGGCTCCACTTTTCCCAGGATACAGGGGCTTTATACTCTGTTTCACCTTGCGTTGTACCGCAGGAAAGGCTACAAGCGCGAGCTCCTTGCTCTAGGGCACATCTTGGCAGCACAAGCTCTCGTGCACCAAGGACAGCTGCCAACGCTATGAGCTCGCGCTTCTAGCCTTTGCTGCGGTACAACATAAGGTGAAACGGAGTGTAGTGCGGTCAGATTCACCCACAACAATGCGACGCTCGGGCCGAGATTTCGCCTGGATAGGTATAGGTACGGAGCAACAGCAGCCGTCTCGAGGTGACGCTGAAACGGGTGAAGCGCGTGAAAAACGTCGCATGTGGTTGGGGCTTTAGATTCGGGAGGTTCCTTCGATGCATAAAAATTGGCAAATGCTTATTGTGCTTCGTCTTTCCTTTCTTTCAGGCGGGCAGCGTAGACGATACCAGCCTCTTTGGCAGTGATCAAAACAGCGTCATACGAAAAGGTAAGAAATCCTACATCCCAGAAATCCTACATGTTTACTTCCATCTTTATGCCTCTCCCGCATGTCCTTTCACCCAAAAGTCTCTTTATGGAATACACTTGTTTTCCTGATATTGTTTTAATGCGTTAGCATTAAAACGCCCGTCTTGACGAAAACCCGGTGGTGTCTTTCGTTCGTCAGTTGTCGCGTCCGACGCTCTCATTGGTCGAAAGCGCTGACATGAGCAGGCACCAACCTCTCCTTCTCTCCCCGGCGCTGACAAACTGACAGACACCGCCGGGGTTTTCGTCAAAACAAGCCCTTTTGTTTTCAGCAAAGTCACGCGCACAGCTTGCGCGGAACCAGAGAAGAGGAAGCGCCGCGCAACACATCCTGGATAACAAAGCCGTAGTGCTGAATGAGATGGCGTCACCGGGCCAACGCTGGACACAGATTGGAAACGAGTGCTCCGTCAGCGCCCGGCTTCGAGTTAAGTTTGAGCTGAACGTTGACGCAATCGTCGGGTCCAATCTGTGCCCGGCGTTGGCCTTCTCTGATGACGTAATCCCATTCAGCACTACGGCTTGGTTATTTAGGAGTTGCTGCGCCGCGGCGCGGTGGAATGCGGGCGTGCACAGCTGCCGCTCTGCCGTCGCCGGTTGTTCTTCGCTCTGGGTTTCCGTAGTAACGGTGCGTGGTATGTGATGTGTGTGTGTATAGTTAAAACGATGGATACGGTTCACTCCACGAGTGATGTAAATGCAGTTCCTTCCACGAGTGGTATGGATGGGGTTCTTCCCAGGAGTGATATGGATGACCGTATCCAAGAGCGCATACAAATGTATACAAAAGTGGTGAAAAGAATTGCAGAAGGATCCACTGGTGGATTTTTGGGGGATCCGTTAGCATGACCCTTGGGAACCGCTACACGTCCCCTTTGGGAAATGCTAACACTGTCCCCGTGACAAGGCCTAAAAAGGCAGCAAAAATAAAGGAGGCAAAAGAGGAAGCCAAAAGAAAACAGTGAAAGGGTCAGCGATAGCGTTTCCCAAGGGGGACGTCTGTGGCATTTCCAAGGGTCATGCTAACGCATACCCCAAGAATCCGCCAAGGGATCTTCCTCTAATCTTTGGCACTCCGAACACTAGCGTTGAGAAGCATCAACGCTCACCAGTCCACATTGAATAATTTACTGGTTGATAGAACATAATTAGTGAGAGGCTCCTTGCTACAGCCTACTTGTTAGGCAACACAAGCTGATCTGACTGTTTCAAAAACGCCGCAGTTTATCAAACTCAGTAAGCTCCTGGTCGTGTATGTTACCGCTGTGCTTGCCTTCAATCCTTTTTTGATAATCAGTAGATAAAAAGAATACATTAGCTAGTGTTATCAATCTGGCTAACTAGATCAAAAAGAAATCCTTGGTATTTGATCGGTCAGCTTTCAGTGCTACCGATTAATTCCGTAGTCGTGATTAACGTTTTTAGAAAATTGACCAGTTCGATAATTACATTTATAAGCTTGTGAAACAATCAGGCTGGTTGAAGGAGAGGTATCAAGTTTTGTTTATTGATACCGGTGTACAGCCTACCTGCGTTTTGTCATGGGTGTTGCGCTTGTCACTTCAGGTTTCACTCCTGCATGGCCCGGGAGATTTAAAAAAAGATAACTGTCCGTGAAAGTTCATGGACCTCACTGTGTTTCCTCATTGAGTGGCAAAAGTGTCAAACCAGTAATGTAGCCAATGCGGTTCTAACTGTTTTTATAGGCATATGTGGCTATATCATTTCTAGTTGAAGCGCTGTTGCCTGCGCAGACACCAAGACACTCTCATGCTCTCTTCGACAGTTTTTCGTCTGGGGGCCGCCAACGCCATTGGAAATTCAATTAATTTCACTTGAAACACACGTAATGCAAGACATTCCGTGATAACTATATTTTCCCACTGCCGCTTCAAACTGAATGCAGAATTTATTGCTCTGAGTTTCAGATACGCTTTGAGAATTTGTGAGGTTTATTGAGGGCTTTCAGCGACCTAGCGTTTAATCTCGAATGCGTGGATGGACATGCTTGAGGAGGCATCTTCTGAGTGGCTTATCCCTACAAAGCCAACATCCGTCATCCGTTACACGCCAAACTATACAGTCAAATTCTGGTAAAGCACACCGCCAGGTTTGATGGATGGTGGACACCGACTCTTTCTGGGTAGGTTCCCTTCGCGCGTTATAGAATGACATGCCAAACCGGGACCTCTGCTGGATGGGATCGTTTCATGCAGTGCATCTTTCCGCTTTGTGGTGTTCCTATTTGCAATTGACCAATGGTTCCGATGCCGGCTATGTCAATCCTGTTTGATGATTTTATCAGTGCGCGAGTGCACTTTTTGTCATCGCGTACACCTTCAATGCAGTACAACTTCACCTAAGCTTGTTGTAGAAATTAACGCTTCCGTAGAAAACGCCATCGTAAGTCTTTTATTATTATTTTTTGTCCCACAAAACATAGGGGGGGGGGGGATTAAGCGTGACGCCTAGAAAAAGTTTATAGACTTCAGTGTTTATGTCGAGAGCAAAACAAAACGAAAATTAATTACTTTTCTTCTTTGTTATGCCTTCTCTGCACTCATGGACCAGTAAAACTTATTAACAACCGAACGGTATTCGAGCAACTTTTCGAGCAGTCAACCCCAGAACAGACTGAGCGAAGCGAAGAAAGTATTCACTTTATGTTCTTTTTTATCATTGCACCCTAACATAGATACAACAGATATAAGTTGTCACTTCCGGGTATGAAAGTAACGAGGAAAACATATAAACAAAATGTCGACAATCCATAGTTTTCGATTGATATTCATATCTGAGTGCGTCGCATACAGTTTAGAGAGAGAACTTTGCATAGAATCGACGTCCCCACGCATACATGTTTGTCTGCATCCTTAATGAATCTTTCCTGCGTCCACTCTGCCGTCGGCGCTACTCAACCGCGACTAAACTTAACGGACCCCTCTTCACAATAGACTTCGTGAAATTGACCGCGAATGAAAGGAGATAAGTAAAGACGTCACTGTTGTCACTGTCTTGTTCGACGCACTGTTTACTTGCCACGGGCTGCGAAACGAAGTCTCCTGGTGCGCTCGTAGCGCGCTCCCTGGTCGTGAAGCGATTGTCACGCCCGGATACCCTTTCTCTCCGTCCTCTTTCGGACCGTTACCCAGCGACGCGTGGCTGCGCCGGCCGGCCCCGTCGCCTCTCCTCCTCCGATGTGGTTGCACGCGGTCGGGCGTGTCGAGTGCGCGACGCCACGCCGTGGGTTAGCCGAGAACGAGGCTAAGCCTAACGCCCCAGTCGACTAATGTCGTTAGCCCTATTTTGCAGCACTCCAGCCGGTTGCTGGCGGACCTCTTGCTTTTTGGTTCTTTGTTTGGGTTTGTTCGCGATTGTTTTATGGTTGGGTGCCCGCGCAGGGGAGATTTGTTCGAAAGCGTAAGGAACGCACACGCAATAATAATTCCATAATTTTTGTTTTTGTTCTAACGGTTACAACTGTAATCGGTGAGGTTTCGCGGTGGATCGGGTGTACCGCGTGGCCCGCTCAATATAACGGGACAAAGGCTTCCCGATAAAGTTTAGCGGTGAATCGCATTATCGCGTGACGTCACACAGTGTGACGTCACGCGAAGCGCTTTCTTTTTAACTTCAGCGGATATGTGTTTTCCGCTAGATTGAGCGGGGAAACTGTGACGTCACGTGACGATGATGTGACGCGATTCGTTTTCCCGCTAAATATGGCACTGCAAGTGCGCGATGTCATATAACATGTCGCGACGTCACCTGTAACGTTTCCCCGCTATACTCAACGGAAGCATTTCTTCGTTAAATTTAGCGGGGAGGTTGTAACGTCACGTGACAGCACAGTTTCACGTGACACTATATAACGTGCGGTCGAAATTTCCCTTCTAGATTTAGGAGGCGAATTGTGACGTTTCGTGTCAATCGTTACCTTTGCACCTTTGTGCCGAATTTCGAACGGCTGTGTGGAGCGATTGTGTAAATTATGATCAAAGGTTTTCATATAAAACGTCGTGCGTGTGTCACCCCCCAAAAAAAAAAAGTTCCCACTAGTAATATTTCTTGCTTAGAAAAGCTCTAGTTAAGGCGACCAATTCTTGCCATGATGCGTGAGAGCTCTCGGTTGGAATGCTTAGCGGGTAGACGCAAAGCTATAGCTGCCTTTGTCTCTATCCACTGATCGAACGTCGAACGGCGGCGCCTGGCGCTTGGCGTTCGCCTTTGAACGCTTTCGAACAGATTAGTGGTTATAGACGCAAAGCGCGGCTAGCTTTGAGTTTATACCCACTAGTCATTCCAGTCAGACCTCGGCGGCGCTCTTGCGTCCACGCGCGCTTTCTCGTCTCCCACCTCTCCCTCAGTTTCTACCCGTATAGTTTCAGGCGGTGGTCTGTTTTGTAAACAAGCCGGTGTGCCCCTAGCAAAGCCGGCGGAGCCGCGCATGCGCACAGCAGGAGGCGTGGACAAGAAGCGCAAGCCGTCCCGATGCAAACCATTAGGATGCGATCTTGTCGGCGTCGCCGGATTGAAATCTATCTACGAGAAAACGCAGATATAAAACTAAGCTAGGGACAACATGAGCTTTTATAGCCTGCGATATAGTAGCACCGCTGTCACCGTTGTCGCTGTAAAGAAATAAAAAAAAAAAAAGTTTGTTGGAGCCGACGTTGCACGGAAAAGCCCCATAACGAAGACAAGCTAGCTCAATTTGATTGAAGGTTTGTTGTCGGTTTTCTCTTAAGGGAGTCATGTGTTGCTCAAGATTTGGCCATCACAGGTTAGTTCATGTTACTGCAAATGGTTAACGAAAATTAAAAAAAATTGGCGTTTAATTTTGTCATTTTTAGAGAAATGAGCTGCGTTTCTGTATTGGTAACAGAACCACAATAAAAACTAAGCATATCATTCTTATCTATTCGTAAAGTACATTTAAAGGTGATTTTGTTAAACATATTGTAGTCATTTTATATGAAGTTAGTTCGTTTGTAAATAATTCGTAAATGCATCTCTAAAATGTGTTTATTTGATGATACGGCATTCACATGGCACAAGGTCAGACACACTTAAAAGTACTTTCACGCACACAAAGGAACAACACAAAGAAAGGACACTCACACAGCGCTGACTAACAACTCGAATATATTATGCATCATCTTCATCTTCCTTCACTCCGATACAAAAGGAGGTGAACACAAAAAAACCTAGGAACGTATGAAAAAAAAGGAATGAAAGGAAAAATGGAATAAAAACAAAAATAGAAGCAAAATTAATAATGAATTCCTATACAGCGGACGTTGCTACTGTGCTTATTCTAAATAGTTCGACTCTTTTTCCGTTAAGGTAGCGATGGAGTGCTAGCACATATTCTGTCAAGCGCCCCACCCTGCCCGTTTCGATCTGGATGAGCATCGTACCGGCGTGCGGTCGTGTATCACTACTGCGTGGTGCACGTTAAAGACCCCAGGCTAGCGGTTGTACGCACTGGCTAAATTGCTCATCTACAGCGAGTGACTCGTCGCAACTTTAAAATGGCTGACCAACTACACGCTGTATAAACATCCCCACAACCCAATTCTGTCAAGCCTTACAATGTTAGCGGTTTCTACTATTTCTCAAGTCAGTTTGTTCCTGCTCCGTCCCAGAATGGTGCATTTGTCCAGGAGGGGAGAACATCTACAATCTCTGCAGTGGATGCCTAAATGACTCAAATTGGCATTTTTGGCGGTGTTGTTATGCTCTCGCAGTCGGCCATTTAGACAGCGACCCGCCCAGTCCGATGTAACGCTTGCCACATGTGAGGGGAAGGAGTAGATGACCTTCATTGCAGGACACGAACTTGGTCTGGTGGTTTTTGATGCATCCAACTGGTCGACTAGATGTCCCATTCACCTTCATGCACAAGCTAGCAAGTTTATTCGGCGCGGAGAATACAACGTCAACGTTGACTCTGTTGGCCAGTTTCTTGAGCTTGTGGGACAGGTAGTGGATGCAGAGAACTATGACTGACCTTGTGGTGCGGTCTCTTGTTCTGCGTGTAAAAGCTCCTTCCTGCTTAACCTCCATGAGTAGGACTTCGGCCACTGAAGTTAATAAAGACGTGGGGTAGCCCGCTGAAATCAACCTAGATATTTGCGTGTTGAAACTCATATGGACAGTATGCTTCGCAAGATTTTTCAAGAGAGCTTTTTAGGCAGAGTTTTACAATGCCTCTTTTAACAAGCTTGGAATGAGCAGAACTATGGTTGAGGAGTGGCTTCTTTGCTCGAGGTTCGTAGGACCAGCAGGTGTGACTGCTTTCGAAAAAGAGTCGAAGGTCTAAGAATCTTATAGATCGCTCAACCGGAAGTTCATGGGTGAGTTTTAATGGGTGAAGGCAGTCCTGGAATGTGGACAGAACACTGGCCACATTTGACGTTTTTTTCTTTACATGAAAAACCTTTCATTGTAATTTTTAATATTATAGGTACATGTCGTAAAATTTTCATAAAACAAATTGAAAAATATATTACTGCTTGCATGTTTCGGTGTAAAATTGACGACTGTTGAAATTACCATAGCGAAACCTCGGCAATCTCGACGCCTCGAGCTTCAAAATGTTATATCTTGGGAAGAAAATTAGCTACGGCGTTCGCATATGGCTGACTGCTCCTCTCAGTAACATTTTTTTAACATACATTTTTTTACACAAATATAAAAAAAGTGATCCGAACCATCATTGCACGATCTGACGTGGTAATTGCTGATTCCACATCTTCCTGGCGATGCCTGATTACTTCGGTGACCTTAGTGAAATGAACAAATCTCCAGACAACGCTTAACTTCGTGGGACGGGTGTGACGCAACCGTCACTCCATACTGCGTGGACGCCGCAGAATGAACTCTAAAACCTCATTTACATGACAAGCTTCTCCTGGCGATCTTCAGTGTCAGCATGGCTCGTTCTACAAGAGAAAGAGTACAGGAAAACTGGTGCATAACGTCGCAACTAAATATCTCAAGCTGAATCGCACGAGGGAATCAGGCATTGCATGTGGGCGATTGTCGCCGATTACAGTGACCAACATCTAGAATTTATTGTCTACACCGCGTATGGAATTTATCCCCCAAACCTTTCAAATACACAACTCTTAGGCGGCCTACAATTTGTAAAAATGATTATATCGGCCGTGCGTGGGCTGTCGACAGGATCTTACCCGGGTCGTTTTCGTGTGAACATGAAGACGCTCCGAACGTATTCCTGGTGGTCCGAAACACTTCAAGGTGCTCCAGCGTCCATGTTGGAACAACACAAATACATCCTACAACACCGAGTCTCCGGAAATTCACCCGTAGTAAAGTGATTATGCACGGGCTATCGTAGCTTGACGGCGCCTAGTTCTTCACGGCGCTTATTCGTGTTCTCGGACTGATCAGGCAGGCAGGAAACATTTGAACACTGATCGAGACACCTCTGCCACCTCCTTTTGTGCATTCCAAGTCTACTCTTTGTGACTTTTTGACGAGAAGGCAGACTTCTGCTGCTAGTTTCTACCCAAATAACATAGCAATGGCCGGTCCGTGTGACACTTTTTGCTCATACCCGAGACCAGAAGTGTACCCGAAGCATCACCGCTGCGGCGTGACGCAAGATAGATGAGTTGGTCTTTTGAGCGGCACACATTTGATGTTAACATTCTGATGAAATCACAGCTAAAAATGTGATCTCATGAGCTATCTTAAGACACTTTGTGAGAGTGGAGTGGGCGATTAGGAATTATTAAACAATCTGCCTTCGAGTCAACTGGCGAAATTATTGGGGGTCCTTTCATACTTTTACTCGAGAAAACCGTTAATGTTTTGCAGTAGAACAGTTAATTTAGATCTCATCAGATGAATGCATGAACATCACTCGAACATTACATAACGCATTAAGGTACACAATACTCGACAACGATTGAACTGAACAAAAAGAGCAGACCCAAGTTCCTCCAATACGATCAAGCAGACAACCCGACCTGCAAGTTGTAAGTCATAATCTTCTCGACAGTTGTAATGGAGGGGTGTGGAATACATCAGCTCAACCCAATACTTTTGGGGTACAACGTGAAGCAGTGTTGTCGTGGCAACGAAAACGCTGTGTGAGGGTTTCGATGTACTGTTTGAGTGTGGTCTAGATATAATGCAAACAGGTAAATGCAACTGATAGACTTACGTCATTAACCTGCGTTGTCAAAGATCAAATGTTTACAGCAGGGTTGTCACAAATCTAGTTCGAGTTGGATCGGATTCGACTTTTTTTGAACTTTGAACTCAGAGTTCGTCAAATGTTTGACAGAAGTTCGTCTGTCGTGTGTATGTGATTTTCTTTTGGATATGACAAAACTGCTCCTATTTGGCTGAAGTAAGTCAATATTTATTCATCTTTAACTATTCTGATCATAGGACTTTCTTGACCTTATTCAGAAGGGCCTTCACGAAGGGTACGAAAGGGTTCTTTCCGCTAAAAAGATATGCCGGTTGATGCGAAGCAACGGTTTTTTCAAAGAACGCATTATAAGCACTAAATGGCTTGCTTTTACGTACGTTTTTTTTTCTCCTGAACAGTAACAGTACCCACAATATTAAATAGATATCGGACAAAATAATTAGAAAAGCCGGCAGAAACTTTTATCGAGGAATTTGATCGATGTGTATTTCACAGTGGTGCTTATGCATGCGGCAAAGGCCGCTTCGACAACAGTAGATGGGAACCGCTAAGATCCCAGCATTGAGTTGTCACCAAGTTCAGTCCACACGTCACACGAGGTGCAGAAGGGGAAGCCACCCGCACTCAAAGTGTCTTCCTTCTGGCGAAAAGAGATAAAAATGCGCCTCGAAGAGAGGCCCGAGAGCGCTTTTTTAGCTGTTGCACTCCCCATCGTTTGTTTGTATTCTGTCGCGGCTGCTTGTTGTACCACCGCCGCCACCACCGCCGCCGTTGCTGCCACTGCGCACGCGCGCGTCGCCGCGTTAACGTTTTATTCCGCTCCAGAAAACCTGTTTCACCGAGGAACCCAGCCCCGCTGGCTTCCTCCTGCTCTGAGACGCGCGCTCGCGCGCGCGCGCGTGCACTTTTTGATGTATACTTTTAACTTTTGCTTCCTGCTTTTCTTAGTTTTGAATTGCTTCGCTTCTGCTAACTTTTTTGTTCGTGTATATCTTCTCAAGTTTGTTTCGTAGTTGCTTGCCGCTTTCATTAGCGGACGCGTTGTGTAGTAAGTACAGACACGCTCCGAAAAAGGAAAGATAAAGAAAGATGCGAAGAGGAGAGGGGGACCCCTTTTAGATTAATGTGTTGGCGCGGTAATTTATGATAATTGTCATCGGTCTCCCTGGACGATGATTTTTGGTCCTGGCTGCGCGGCGGCGCACTGGTCATTGGCACGACCTATTCCGGAATGTGTTCCCGGCGCAGCCTTCCACAGCTAAGGATGGCTGCTGGATGGACCGAGTGAGTGGCCTCCAAAATTCAAAATGGCGGCGACCGAAGGTGCCTCACTTTTCAGCGTTAGGCTTAGCTGCCTTCGGCGTCGTCGTCATTTTTGTATTTTATTGTTATTCTTTTTGGGCGTTTGCTTGCGGTGCTGTTTTGTATCTTCCGAGTATATCGAAGGGGTCGCGGTGGTTTAATTGAGCTTACGATCGAGCTTCTACGACGTGATTCGTTTTGTTATGTCCAGCTTTTATGTTCCCTCCCTCTCCCGGTTTATTTATCGTTCTCTTTTTCTTTGTTTCTATACGTTTGCGTATAGAGAAAGGGGAGGGGGTTGTCTCGCCCCCTTGTATGGATGCATTCTGGAGGCTGCCATTGAAGGGTGGCCCTGTTGCAACAGCAGCAGCGCCACCATTTGGGATCTAGTGCTGCCGTTCATTTGGTTAATTATGGGGCGAGTGGCGGTTGAATTTCCGAGGCTTCTTGCCTCGTAATGGCGGTATAGGGTTAATAAAAGTGTCGATGATGATGACTGCGACGATCGCGTTAATGACGAGATGCCGCGAGAGGTCGTGCGGCCCGCCGGGACCACACCCTAACGCTATGCAGCTTCTGTTAAAGGTTCCGAGCCGAGCGAGTGCAGGGGTATCGCTGTGTAATTGCTGCATTTTTTTGTTTTGTTTTATTGGGAGGATTCGGGAAGCATTAAGTAGAGCAGATGATCCGCTTCTTCCAGAGGTCACGGGTACTATTCTTGTCTGCTCCGGTTATCGACCGCAACCGAGAAGTTTTTTTCTTGGTAAGGTTAGTTTTTTTTTTAATTTTACATATTTATGGTTTTTGCAACAGTTGTAGCAACCTTCAGATAAACGTAGTAAGTTTAGACTAGCGAAACTATTCCTTTTAGCATTTGTTTTCTCATTTAATGATGTGATTATACAGGAATGCATGGGTCGAACATTCCATATATATTTTATGAACACCGGTATTGAGTGTCTTGGAATCAGCTACATCTACATAAATAAAAGAGCACTTGCGAGTAATGTAATCAAACAATATTGCCATTTGAGCATGGAGAGATCCTCTGTGGAGACGGGAGCGCAAGGAGAAGTTTCGGACCTTGAAGACTAGTCTTCAATTCAGTAGAAAACTAACGAACAATAAACCGTTATCTAGTTATTTACAGACTAAAGAAGGGTTAACCAAGCCCAAAGCCTATAATTAGTTTTCCAAAGGGCAGCCATTACGGCCAGATTGACTGATTGATAACGGATTTATTGAAAAGCCAAAAAGGGGAATAGGAGTAGCAAGGTTCGCTGTCGAGGAGCACTGGAAGACGTCCTGAAAGGGTTAGCTGTTGGCCTCTGCACCGGAGCCATGGACACAGTGAAAGTGGGTGCAAAGGATTGTTTTCTGATTTAGCAGGACTCCTTCGGGAAGGCGCTATGCTTCGATGTCATCGACTTGGTAACCTAGGGTCTAAAGATGTTGGAGGGCCTCGTTGAAAGACTGGGTCAGTGCCTTCTGCACTCCCTACCTCTGACCATACATCGGATATGTACTAGAGAAGGATTACCGGAAAAGCTCAGACAGAGAACTAGAAACGACATACATATTGGCGACAGGTTAAGAATACAGTAGATGATCCGCCTCCAGCGCGAGGTTTCCACCTTTGACAACAGCTCGAAGCAAACGCAGCCAAAGCCTGACGGAAGGCAACTTCTGCTTGCTGGAGGCAGTTGGCCTTTTTCCGACTATAGTAAACAATGCGCTCAAGCCCTATTATCTAATCATTCCCACCTCTCCGCTCTCTTTGTACCCGCAGGGATGAAACCTCGCAACTCATCGGAGAACCACAAGGAGATGGTGATCAGCGCGGTGACGTCACCGACGGACGTGTTCTGCTCGGTGCCCGGCCGTCTGTCGTTGCTCAGTTCCACGTCCAAGTACAAGGTCACCGTAGGCGAGGTCCAGAGGCGACTCTCACCCCCGGAGTGCCTCAACGCCTCGCTCCTAGGGGGCGTCCTCAGGAGGTGCGTAACGAGCCGTGACGGGGCTAATTAGCCGTGAAAGTTTTCAACACAGCTTAGGCGGCGCAAGCCGCTGCCCAATTCAAAGGATTCAGCTGTATCCGTCCGTCCATCCATCCATCAACTCGACCATGATTGAGTAACTGCAATAACGTATTCGATCTAGGCTTGTCGTTCCCTGACAGCTTAAAGCTGATATCCGTCAGGTGTCTTTCGAGTGACACACGCCGTGCGTTGCCACGGTAGGATGCTGTGTGTGCGTATCCTCTGGGTAAGCTAAGCCTATAAACAATATTTACGTAGCGGTAGTTTCGCCAATGTCATAATGCTGCATAGCATCAGTGTTGCTAGCTGTCAACGATGTTATACTTCATGTTTGACGTGCAGCTGGAGGTTACATGTTGCCCATTGATTATTTTCCCAGCATTCGATGTGGTATGTGAATTAGTGCTTAACGACTAGGATGTGTTTACATATAGACTTTGGAGAAGTATACAAATTTGGTGAGAAGGAACGTTAACATTGGTGCACAAAGCGAATGGACATGCTGCCGTACTCTGCTGTATGAAGGTGCCATCGTTTAATGGTCAGTTGCCCTTAGCACGATTCGCAAGACGAAGGCCTCGAGCATCAGAAGAAATGAGGGACGTTGTAATCTTTTGCAATAACTTGTAAATATCAGTAACGTCGGAAATGGTATTTGTCCAAATGCATGAGCAGGACGTGCTCCAATCGTTTCAGAAGAATCTTGAAAGCTGACTGATTAGTTGAGTTTTGAAAACGATTTGGTTTCCCGTAACTTTATTGCAGTCTCAATTATGCGGCCCTTTAAAACAACTAAAACAGCAAGAAACAAGAAGAGTAGTTCTTTTGAAAATAACAGGCAATGTTTAAAGATGACTGGCGATAAGGAAATGAGGCAGCCATATGCCAGCAATAAAGTCAAAAACAAATTCCGAAATATGGATTAAGCTTTGCTTCCAGTTTATTTTTTAACATCAAGCTTACAGCGCGGTGTGCTTGTGGCACGAGCCAATCATCACCACGTGATCACGCTTTCTGCACTTATTGACCTGCAGAGAGCGTAGCGGCAGGTCAGGTAACGGAAGACAGGCGATTGATTGGTCCGGTTTCCACATAGCTTCTACCACTCTGTCAGCTGAGCTGAGTAGGCGGCATAAATTTTCGAGGCTATCTTTGTTATAAGCACCAAAAACCTCATGCTTTTGAAACAGTGGAGTATTGGCAAACGCCAATTTTCAGTGAAAGCACAATGCACATCCTTGTTTATGCAGTGGCGCGATAACTAATGCCTGTGAGGATAGTACTTGGAAAGAACGATATCACGTCATCTAGTTCACTTCCGTGCTACACCTTTGCTTGCCACTTTTGCTTGCCACTAGAAAAGCTGACGTAGAGGTGAAAGTACTCCGAAGCGTGGCTTATTTATACTCGGTGTCAACTAGAGCCACTAAATGAGTTGCGCTTAGAGTACCGGCACCTCTGACCCCCGATATTGTTGTGGGCGCCGCCATTTTGGTTCGTACGCAGAGCAGACGCAACTGCCCATCGCCATGATTCAAAAGTGCGACTTCCTCATCATTAGATTTGGTGTTAGGAAGCTCACTAAATATTGCTTTGGTCTGTCGCGAACTGTTTAAACATTTCTGGAGAGCGGAAAAGTGTTTCCTGTGATTTCAGATAAAGCTTCAGATAACTGGTAAACATGACGTTAAGCCAGAATATGGCCAAGTGTCGTTACTCTGAAGCGTAGCTTATTTAGTGGCACTAGTGTCAACTATTCTATGCTCTGCCGTCACTTGGCAACCCCACATAGCTGCGAAAGCGCGTGGCTTCGTCTTGCGTCTAATTCGCAGACTCTCTTGTGTACGAGCTTTGACAATGTTGGAGTTTTTGTGAAGCTACGCTATAGCCTCGACAATGTAGCAAACAATTAGTTAACGCCGAGTATAGTAGCTCCTACTTGGGTTAGCTTTTTGCTTGTTGTTCCGCGTGATGTCTCCCTTGCTGTTTCTTTCTCGTGTCACTGCGGCCTTGCCGATTCACTGCTCAATTTCAACCTCCCAGGGCCAAGTCCAAGAATGGTGGTCGCTCCCTGCGGGAGAAGTTGGAGAAAATCGGTCTTAACCTACCGGCGGGAAGGCGCAAGGCGGCCAATGTTACTCTTCTCACGTCTCTGGTCGAAGGTAAGCGCCCGCCGTTCACGCTCAGGGATGCCCCACTGTCCCTTGGCAGAGACAACTTTTAAAACAGGGATGCCCCACTGTCCCTTGGCAGAGACAACTTTTAAAACAGGGATTGCCCACTGTCCCTTGGCAGAGACAACTTTTAAAGCAGGGATGCCCCACTGTCCCTTGGCAGAGACAACTTTTAAAACAGGAATGCCCCACTGTCCCTTGGCAGAGACAACTTTTAAAATAGGGATGCCCCACTGTCCCCTGGCAGAGACAACTTTTAAAACAGGGAGTCCCCACTGTCCCCTGGCAGAGTCAACTTTTAAAATAGGGATGCCCCACTGTCCCTTGGCAGAGACAACTTTTAAAATAGGGATGCCCCACTGTCCCTTGGCAGAGACAACTTTTAAAGCAGGGATGCCCCACTGTCCCTTGGCAGAGACAACTTTTAAAACAGGGATGCCCCACTGCCCCTTGGCAGAGACAACTTTTAGAACAGGGATGCCCCACTGTCCCTTGGCAGAGACAACTTTTAAAACAGGGATGCCCCACTGTCCCCTGGCGGAGACAACTTTTAAAGCAGGGATGCCCCACTGTCCCTTGGCAGAGACAACTTTTAAAACAGGGATGCCCCACTGTCCCTTGGCAGAGACAACTTTTAAAACAGGGATGCCCCACTGTCCCTTGGCAGAGACAACTTTTAAAACAGGGATGCCCCACTGTCCCCTGGCAGAGACAACTTTTAAAACAGGGATGCCCCACTGTCCCTTGGCAGAGTCAACTTTTAAAACAGGGATGCCCCACTGTCCCTTGGCAGAGACAACTTTTAAAACAGGGATGCCCCACTGTCCCTTGGCAGAGACAACTTTTAAAGCAGGGATGCCCCACTGTCCCTTGGCAGAGACAACTTTTAAAACAGGGATGCCCCACTGCCCCTTGGCAGAGACAACTTTTAGAACAGGGATGCCCCACTGTCCCTTGGCAGAGACAACTTTTAAAATAGGGATGCCCCACTGTCCCTTGGCAGAGACAACTTTTAAAGCAGGGATGCCCCACTGTCCCTTGGCAGAGACAACTTTTAAAACAGGGATGCCCCACTGCCCCTTGGCAGAGACAACTTTAGAACAGGGATGCCCCACTGTCCCTTGGCAGAGACAACTTTTAAAATAGGGATGCCCCACTGTCCCCTGGCAGAGACAACTTTAAAATAGGGATGCCCCACTGTCCCCTGGCAGAGACAACTTTTAAAACAGGGATGCCCCACTGTCCCTTGGCAGAGACAACTTTTAAAATAGGGATGCCCCACTGTCCCCTGGCAGAGACAACTTTTAAAACAGGGATGCCCCACTGTCCCTTGGCAGAGACAACTTTTAAAGCAGGGATGCCCCACTGTCCCTTGGCAGAGACAACTTTTAAAACAGGACTGCCCCACTGTCCCTTGGCAGAAACAACTTTTAAAAGAGGGATGCCCCACTGTCCCCTGGCAGAGACAACTTTTAAAACAGGGATGCCCCACTGTCCCTTGGCAGAGACAACTTTTAAAACAGGGATGCCCCACTGCCCCTTGGCAGAGACGACTTTTAGAATAGGGATGCCCCACTGTTCCTTGGCAGAGACAACTTTTAATATAGGGATGCCCCACTGTCCCTTGAGAGAGACAACTTTTAAAACAGGGATGCCCCACTGTCCCTCGGCAGAGTCAACTCTTAAAAAATCCCGTGTAGCAACAACGATGGTCGCCACTTCTTGGGCATGAAGTGTGTGGTTGGACTCGAGTCCTCTCCGAATGCTAACGCCGCACTTATTCTCGCCACGAGCTGAGCCAATTTCACGATGAGCGGTTATATTGCTCTGGTGCTCAGTACGTCCTCCGAGTATGTGATCAAATGATGCTAAACTCGTGTAATTGGAGCAACTGCTATGGAATATCGCGCACGATTGAATGTATGTTGGAGGTACTGACTACAAAACGAGCCGAACCGACCGCCACTTGCACGTAGTTTTATTAAGTTTCTTCAAAGGCGAATTTTATGGCGGGGTATATACCTTGTGAAGTTTTATGTAATAGCTCCGTCCCCGTGAAAGATAGGGAGCAACTTAATGGAGTTTGATTGAGAAAGTGTTTTCGGGTTCAGACTAGACAAAAAAAAACGAACAATAATCAAACGTAAGTTTTCGGTAAAGTGGTTAAACACCATTTTACCCATCAAGCTCAAGTGACCCAACAAACAATTTGAACAAAGAAAGGGTGAAAACTCAGAAAATCTTTCGTCATGACATGCATAATTAACTCGTGACTGGGTAAAAAAAAACGTTGATCAAGCATACACAGCTTCTCAATTTGGAGAAAACTGGAAGTTGTAAGAAAATGACTGCCCTTTCAATATCTGATGCGACTCTAACTATGGTCGACCACCCGTGGTGAAAAGAAAAATATTGCGAATCATGTACTATTGTATAGAGAAAAGGCTTCGTGACAGTCAACAGACTCCGAAGTCTTCGTACTAAAAACCACACATCAGCCACAAAGCTTTTAGAGCATCCAGAGGAAATCGCGGCGGCGCCGCTTGTGTCAAAAGCATTTCGCTACAATCTGGTTCAATCCGTCCCACAGTCCGTGCGGAACATACGGCACGAAATTGCGGCCTCTTCTCTACTCCGTTTCAACCTTTCGACGGACCGCAGATGATGCTACGAGCCGTCAGATCCATTCCGATGCCTTGTTAGTGTCAAGTGACCTTCGAGAAGGGCGCAGGACGCGTTGTCACGTAATGCCTTCACAACACTGGATTGGCCGGGATGGCCCGTAGTGTCCGTTGCGGTCCATCGTATAAGATCAAGCAGATGCTTCTCTCCTGGTCAAAGAGGCGCGCAACCATCGTGTGCCGCAATCCGACTGAGCGCTGATTTCCGTTTCGACATCGAGGATACTTCGTTCGCCGATCGGTTTACGAGCGGAGAGAAGTCAAAGAAACACAGAAAAAGATCGGGTCAGCTCAAACTTGCCGATCTACGTCGTCCTCGTGATCCCTCTCCTCTCCGTCGAAGTCGTAAAAACAAAGAGCACCCCCCCCCCCTCATCTTTTTTCTTTATATCTATCGTTACATCTATTCGATTGCTTTGGGTTTGCTGCCTTATCGCTTTCTCGCTCGTTTCTGGGGTATTTCCAAGAGATCCGCAGCTGCTGACGACGGTCCGCAAGAGACGGCAATTGCTTATATAAAGCGATGCACTTCCGTCAGGGCAGGCTGCCAACTTACGCCATCTAGGGAGGGAAGCTAGAGAGAAGCCCTCCTTGACGCACACGAGTCCGATTCTCTCTTCTTTGTGTATGCCGCCATCTTACATTCCACGTGATTCGCGTGACCGGGATGGCGATGCGCGGCGTATGGACAACAACCACTTCGTGGGGCTGGAAGGGAATTAAAGCTAGAGCCCCAGGGCATTGAACGGGGGCGGCTCGGTCGACCGCTAGTGAGCGCGGCTGGTGGTCAAAACGGACAACTTTGGGATGGCCTCACCCCCGAACGATTGGTCACGAGCTCTCCGTCAGAGTTTGGCAGCGCACTCGTAGATTCGAGCTCGAAATTGCATTCAATGATGGCGGCCGTGGGACAATCTCAGAGTTGTGAAATTTCCGCAAAAGGTGGCGGCACTTGTCGAACCACACTGAACAGCCTTCTTTACCTCCACGTAACGTCATCACGTTACGTGGGGCGCCGACTACTCAGCGATTGGGCCCGAGCCCCACGCCGAATGTCCTTCGACGCATGATTGGACAGTAGGCCCAGCCGATCTCTGACGCAGTAGTCGGGTTCAATCTGCGTCGGCGCTCGATCTAACTGTGATGACGTCGAAAGGCTAGTGCATGGGCTTTGATTAATATAGGTGGCGCTGGTATGCTATAAGGGTATTCATTGACGGACATACCCCAGTCCGTGGCTGCTGAGCGCGAGCTAATGGCGAACTTCGAGAGTACCGCTTTGCAACGTGCATTCCAGATCAACAAGACTGCCTGTGCTTGAGTCTATAAGTGCGAGCTCCTTCTGATCATCCGCCTTGAGCAGTGCACTTAAAAATGGCATTCAAGAAAAGTCTCTAGCCGATGTCATTTTCAGCGTTATTCCGTGTGGAGCAGTGATTTTCCTACACACCCCCTGGGGGGGGGGGGGGGGGAAGGGTGTATTCCCCCCCCCCCCCCCCGCTTGTTTTTCTGAAAATACCCCCTTAATTCGCAACAACTCCTCTATTTTGAATGCCCCCCCCCCCCCTAATTTCAATTCCTGGGGAAAACCGTGGTGTGGTACTTGTAAATACTGTACTGGCGTACTGGCGTATATGACCTAACATTTGACGTCAGGTTGTGGCGTTGGCGCTGCTAACGCCACTGCGCAGATACGTGGGCATCACCCCTCGATAAGCTCGTTTCTGTGCATGCCCTGTTTATAAACTTGCTGAGGACAAATGTACGCGCTACGCGCGTTGATAAATTGATGGAGAGTCTATACGAACAAGTCAGGTTTCTGCAGTGAACCATGCGTCGTGACTACGAATAAAAACGGAAGAGTGGCCCCAAAGCTTGATGCGATACAAAGTATATCTCGAAATCAGTTTCAGTACAACCGCAAGTGCCCCCTCAGTCTCCTTCCTTCGTTCCTCTTAGCACCCTGCCAACATTATCTCGATAGATAATGTTGGCAAGATGTCGTTATTGTATCGAATTAACTTCAATTTGCGAAGGTTTCTGAGTGCCCAACTACTTAACTTTTAAGCTTGTGACGGGAACAAGGCGGCGGTCTTAAAAAAAACGTTTCTTTCAAGTCTTCGTTGAGAGCATTTTCAACTTATGAGTTTAAGGGTATATTTCACCCCGGGATTTTCTGCATTGAGTTCACAAATCAAAAGTTACCGATGGTTAGAGAGTGCCTTGCAATATACGCATAATACACGAAACGCATCGATTTTCTTGTACGAGAGACGCAACAGCAGGCGTGGGCACCACGTGTGCGCAGAGACCAGATTGACGGGAAGCGAACCATCTGCGCATGCGCATTGCCGACAGCAGCGCCACCGCAGTGGAATTTCATTTGGGAGCTGAGTTGGCTATTTGCTATAGCTATTTGGAACACGAAATGCTGAATATCAAATCCATAAATATAAATTCCAATGTTTCATTAAATGGAATTGCGGCGAAACAAGGTAAGAGATATCAAGCAACACACCCTTCGCTGCTCGCATTCTGGAGCCGAGGCAAAGTCCCGGACTTTAGAACAATGAAATAAGGGAGCAGGAAACATTCGAAATTGATTACTTTCCTTCATTTATCTTGGCAGCTGATTCTGGACCTACTCTATTTTTTCTTCTTTTCCATCGTCCTACTAGGGCAGGTTTGAAAGATATGGAGTGAGGCGTAGAAAAGCGATAGAAGGAAGAAATAACCGCTGTTCGATCACCGGGGGCTGAGACAGAAAACGGAATTGCTATTTTCTTCTCTGTTGCTTGTTTTGTTTGGCACTTTGCTGTAGTCGCTTTCACGCGTCACGTTGATTATGCTGCAGTTCGTCTAAGATTTCCCCACAGTTAATTAGAAACTCGTTGGTTCAAAGGACAAGCAGCAATCGTCATTAAAACCACTTCAGAAAGTTTTTTCTTGGTGTTAGCCCAAATGCGAGTTCAAAGACACCGCGCCAAGCGGCTTTCTCTTATTTCACTTCATAAGAAAGCGGGGATACTAAGCCATTATTAAGATGCAATTAAAGCAAACGTGCAAGCGAGCTGTACAAGAATGACAATAATAATCCCTGCAGAAGGGGAACAAAAAGGTCAAAGGACAATCACATATATCCAAACACAGCTAAGTTGACTGGTGCGCGACCGTAGCTGTGTTTGGAGATTTGTGTTTGTTCTTTGTTTCCCTTCTCCAGGGATTATTATTGCCATACTAAGCCAATAGTTTTAGAACAAAGCAACTCCACCAGCACACATTGATAAAAGAAACCCTCGAACAAACACCTAGATATGAGATGATTATAATGCATTCCATCGAGAAGTGTGGATTATGAACGCTAGAGCAGACCTTTTTTAAGTTGCTACACATCTTTAGAAGGTAGCGTTGCTCCAAGAGCTACAAGAGGTAGCTAGCTTTAAGAACTATTCAAGTTTACAACCGGGAAATCTAGTAGAGAAGCTTCACGCTACCCGGGGAAGTTCAAACGGGAGCCTATGTCTGATGTTTAATGGCCTACAGCAGTTCAACGTGGAAAAGAAAGAACAACGTGACGTCAGGGGTTTGTGTTTCTGACGTCACATCAAGCCGCCGAACGCAGAAAGTGGAACAAGACACGCGCAGACGATTCGCTACTTCTCAAATACTTAGAGTGCTGTGACAGTTCTGTCAAGTGTTGGAGAACCCCCAATACACTGGATTCTATCGTTGGATTTTTATGCGGCAAAGGACAACCAAAATTTGATGCTCAATAAAGTTTTTATTGATAGTCGATGGCCTTTAATGGTTTGTGTTTGTGTAAAACTCTAGGCGCAAGCGCAAATGCCTTGCCAATGGCCCTTAAAAGCGTGTAGTGCATTATGACGTATTCAGTGCTAGCCAGGTACGAGAGTCAAATACGGAAACCGATATAGCATGCCCTGTAGGCAAAATTTTTAAGTGGTTTGCCCAGGATTATGATGTTTTTCTACTGATAAGGACATATCGGCTAGGGTGATTTTGCACTCGTTTGTGTCTTATTTTCTTCTTTTTTTTCTTTTCATCAGATCTCGAACTGTTTCATGTACAATTTTCAGTGATGCGTGAAAGCAAGAAAGAACGGCATTCATTAATTGTGCCACTAAAGCGCTCGCTTAGACATTATTTCAATACAGAAGTAAAATTAAACGTTTTATTGAACGCTTAATGAAGGTTGGCATTGCAAGTATACATTATTTTGCGCGCTGAGAACCGATACAGAATGAGAAGTGAGACAGTTCAGGAAAACGCCAAGCTATAGGCAGCTAACGGAAGTATTTTTTTCTGTGGGCCACATATTATAAAGCTAATCGTCTCGGCGGTTCGGCGGTAATTGCTTAGTCCTAAAAGCTTACTTATAAAAGAGTAAACCTGCAAAAGTGGGTTCTAATTCACCGCATAGCCGGCTGAAAAATGAATTACACGAGTGAGCCCTGCGGGAACAATTAGTAATATCGTTCTTTCAACAATTAATGGAGGGAATATATAGATATAAATCACGCGATAAACGTTGTCCTATGTTCGCTGGGAGAGAATATAGCATAACCATGTGCACTGTGTGACATTCCCGAGTTCTGACAGTTGACGCGCCAATAAAACAAGAAGCATTTAACTCACCCCAGGGAAACAAACACGAGCATACATTTCGGGTTTCTGATTATTTCCGTCATTGCGGATGTACGTACAGTAGCTTCGACGCCAATCCCAACTAGAGACGCCGGTCTCCAACAAGGTCGTCTGCTTCCTAAAGCCGATCGCCGGTCTAAACCCCAAAAACCGTCTCCTAAATAAAAAAAGAAAAGAAAACTGAAACTATGCTGGAAACTGCAGGGTGCGCTTACGGCGACGTTCTTCTACAGGAATATTCTGAGCCAACGTACCAAACACACAACAGGCAGGCGGCAACACTAGGGTTCTACACTGAGTTGAAAGTAGGGTAGAAGCTGCGCGCTTCGCCGTACCAGTTAATCGCCTCCCTTTCATCACTGGTGGGCGTGGGGAGTATGGATGAGAGCGTGACCACGTGGCGAAAGATCGACCCATGATTGGCCCAGCGAGCACGTAGCTTCCACCGCGCTGTCAGCTTAGGGGTGAACGGTGTGTAGCCGGCCGCTTTCACCCGCTGCCCAAGTGACGGCCTTCGAACGAGCTTATTTGGACATCTCGGGCCCTTGTCTCCTTTGTTCACGGGAACGAGGACGCTGTCAGTCAAGGCCCCGTCGTTTTTGTTCCTGCATCTCTCGCTCTATTGCGTTTTATTTTTCGATGGACTGTGGCAGGCGCTACTAGCCATCGGAGCCAATCCTATGACGCGGGAGAGTCCCACGTGACCTTCGGAAGGGGCCGCGTAGTCATGGGATAAGTTCACAGAGCTGAAGTGCCTGGAATGGCTCGTAACATTTGCTGTGGTCCATCGCAAGGTGAACCGGGATGTAGCTGTCCCTCTAGGTCCGTCTCAAATTTTGTGTTCAATCCTGCGGTGGTGCCTCCTCTTCCTGCCTGCCTGCCGGACGCGTGGCTCTGCCATTGTTGCCGGACTCTCTTTTCCTTTCCGCTGTCCGTAGCGAAAGCGGAGCTAGGATTACGCCGGGATGGCAGAAGGCAGGCATCAAGAGGAGAGAGGTCAGACAGGTCTCCAACTTGCTCTCAACCGGAATAAGCTGTAGATTAAAAAATAGATATACATATAAAAAATTTGCGCGGGTTGGGCTTTGGCTTTTTCTCTCGCTGCTCGGATGCCTTGGTTTGTTTCCACAGTGTGAGGCGGCTCTCTTGACCTCGGATTCAAGCTTGGCTTCCGTTTTTTTTTCAAATTGTTTTTTCGTCGGTTTATGCGTGTCTATGTAGGGAGGAGCAAGGAGGGAATCTTTCGGAGCTCAGTCATGGCCGTTTGCGTAAGGAAAGGGGGAGTGGCGAATGCGGGTTTTCTTGTCGGTGTCTGAAGCAGTCACGTTGGTGCAAAGGTCAAGTGAGCCCGTCAGCTGGACGCCGCAGGCTGTAATCGTTTTGCTATTATTTTGGGTTCGTGTTGTTTATTAACTTGTTTATAATCCTTGATACGTATCGGAACTGAGAAATGCATAAACATTCAGCAGATTCTTTCTTTCTTGCGATTATACATTTCAGAGGCCCCATATAGGCGGGTCTCACGCATACATGTGCATCAATTGTGCGAAGAATGATTTAGAAGCATACACATCAAAATCATTAAGATTTATTACTCGCAATCTTTAATTTCTCAAGTGTTTAATTCACACTTAAACGATTTACTATCTCGGTCGCTGTTCTACGTTTTCTAAGAAGTAACTATATATATAAAAGAAAAATAATGTCAAGAAGTGCCGAAGTAGAAATAGCTTAAGATTCAAAATGTCTGAACGCGTATGCAGTTCGAGAGTAAATTAGCATACACTACTTCGATATCTTGGAACCAAGATGCTGTTTCTGCAATATCTTATGACCAACTCATGCAGTGCTAACGTACATATCCTCGCCGTGTAGTGTCCTTATCTAGTGATTAATCGCCTGCGCGATTATCGTACATGCGCACTGCGGCTTTCAAAACAGCCATCAATCAATCGATCAACCAATCCGTCAATCAATTAATCATTTGTCATGTGCTACCTCTAATGCGTTAAATTTTTGTGTGCAACTAGATGTCACCGACTGCCTCTGAAAGGCGGGGTGTGGCACATGATGTTCCATCTTCTTGTCTCATGATTGGTTCTCGGGCGTTCTTTTCGGCTAATGCCGCAACGCCATTGGCTGCGAAGCGTTAATAAGGTACTCGCCCCACTCTTAGCTTCTTGAGCTGCTGTCAGTGACTGTACGTACAGTGGAAGTCCAGTCACAATGCATTTTGCCTTGCCGACCGTTCTAACCCTATGTTCTCCTCCTTCCGCAGGTGAAGCAATTCACCTTGCCCGGGACTTCGGCTACGTGTGCGAGACGGAGTTCCCTTCCAGACAAGTGGCGGAGTACTTATGCAGAAATCACGCCGACCCCTCCGACCTCTACCGACGAAAGGAGCTACTGCTGGCCACAAAGTAAGCCGTACTAACAAGTCTGTAGAAAGCACTAAAAATCCGGATTTCCACACTGGCGTTTAAGTGCACTCGAGAGTGCGTTTTGCAATTGCGCGTAACTGCCTACGACCAGAGAGAACGCACAGGCACGCGGACGCCATCTGTCGGCTATACCCTGGAACTGCATTTAACTGGACTGAAGGTTTGGCAATATTTTCCTCAGCAGATGTACACATTATCTATAAGAAATGGTCTCTTGTAACATTGTCGCAAAAATTCAAAAATCCACGCTATAAAAAGAAAGAAAGAAATAATGCGCAATTATGACGAAAAAAAATGTACACAGTATATATACAGGGTGTTTAGATTTAATTCTACCAGATTTCTTTTAGAAAATCCGCACAGACCACTTATGCAGTATGTGTGGATAGTTATATGGCCTTGGAAGTAGGGGGGGGCATAATATAGGGGTTAATCCTCACAACAAGTCGAAAAATTTACTAAAATGTGTTCATTAGCGTTCTAATTAACTCGAGACATGCCATACACCCTAAAAAATGCTTGCGCGTCTACTTATCCGCAAAACACACTAACAGTCAATCCTGCAATCTACGAAATCAGCTCAGCGAATGATGAGGCGGAACATCTGTTTAGACCTTAAAATTAAGTCTGCGCTGTGGCATTACGCAATGCAAAGCGTCATGCTTGCATTGCGTAATGCCACAGCGCAGACTTCATTTTTAGGTCTAAGCGGATGTTCCGCGTCATCATTCGCTGTGCTAATTTCGTAGATCGCAGAGATTGGCTCTTTCAATGTTTTCTGGGTAAGTATACGCGCAGGTATTTTTTAGAGTGTACGTCTCAAGTGCAGAGATACTTCAGAAACTTCACTTTTCGTCTTTTGAGGGCCTTTTTAGGGAAACCGTCGTGCCGCGCCATTTCTGGAGCACCAATTTCAATGTGCCTTATATTCAACATCGGCCAATAAGGCCATCCCTTCGTTTTGAGGTACCGCGTATCCGAACATGTTATGGTGAGCGCAAAAAAGTTTATTACGATCCGCACGTTTCTAACCGCCTACCAGAGTCATTGCTGCTTATAATAACATCGAGTAAAAACCTCAAGAAAGCGTTACGAAATTTAGAGGAATAAAATCAAATTTTAAAACGAGCTTCTTTTTTTTTTTTTTTGAGGTTGCATTGTGTTTAAGACGTTGTTTGGTGTGTCGATCCTTTCGGTATAGGTTAATACACCTGAGGTGTCAGAGAACGGGTGCGTTATAAAATGTAAATGCTTTCGATTAGTCATCTTCGTTATCTAATCTATCCTATTTGCTCACCTGCCGAGCCAAGCACACAAGCCCTTGAGGCTCATTCCGTCTCGCTAGTGTATCTTGTAAAATGTTTATTCTACCAATAAAGCTATGTTCTATGTAATTAGTAAAAATAAACATATGTTTCTAATTACAAACTTGCTGAGCGTCATCGAAAACAACTACATCACTCCAATTTAGACAGATTTGACGCTCGTAGGAAGCGTGGGGACACGTCACAGTTGCCAGTCGTGCGACGGGCACAAGGCTAGCGGAGCCAAAACCCGTATGCTCCGCTATCCTTGTGCCTGTTGCAAGAGTGATAACGTTGGCGCATAGACGCAAGCAACACCCTGCATAGACGCAGGCCGAAATTGTTCCAGGCCTGCCTAATAGATGGCGCCAGCGTGACTGCTGTGTTAACTCATGGTAAGCAGCTACAAGTGAACACAGCGTACTTCGGCACACTCAAACGCAAATGCGTGAGTAGTCTTAAACGTGTGTCACCTTGCTGCTGATTCATGGCGCCGATTTGTAACGCGTCATTTGAGAACTCCATCTGTTGTCTCGGAAACGTAAGCGTGATGGCATTGAGCTGGACATCTGTGACGAAACGGGTTCGGCCACTAAGCCTCGGAACAAAAAGTCTGAAATAACAGAGGTCCTAAACACGTGGTTGCTAGACGAAAGGTCGCGCCCCGGAAATTCCGACTGGGCACAGACAGTTAAAACGGAATGAAAAGAATGTCGAGTACTCCTCTTGCTGTTCATTGCTTGAGCAGCGCAATCAAGCTCGTCAAGATGTCGTTCAGCCACTAACGACCACTTTACTGCGTAGCGGCTAAGTACAGCCCGAATCCACTCAAGTTTAACTTTGCTTTAGCGACCACTCCACCAACGATGAAACGATGGGCTTGCACGAGTAGAAAAAAAATCAAAAACTTTCGACCAATTTGTGCAGGAACGGATGGATGTACGCGGGTAGGTTCGGATTGCGCAGGTTCTTGGGTTGCCTCAGACTACCGACACCGTCGCTAAGAAATGCGCCGTTTTATTTTTCTTCTTCTTTTTGTCCGGGCCGCGCGAGCAATGATAATGGTCCCTAATTGTAAATCGGAAGCCCCTGACGGTATTTATTTGCAATTACCCGTCGGGCGCGGGACGCGCGCAAACTCGGGCCGAGGCGACATTTCAGAGTAACCGGCCCCAGCGCGAACCACTCCACAGCCATTGGACGACGCAAGTATATATAGAGACGTACGGAAAACAAAGGAAACATCGAAGCGGGTAGACGTCTAACGCCATCTAGCGACAACCGAGCGAAGTCGGAGAGACGAGGCCTCCTGTTTGGAAATGGTTGAGAGGAGAGAGGGAGGAGGGGGGAGCAGAGTCGTAGAAGGAAGAAATGGACAAGCGAAAATGTCTTGATGGATGGCAATAATAACGGCGGGCGCGGCGCGGACCCTCTCATTACGTCCGCTTAAATTTTTGTTTCCTCTTTCCTTATTGGTTCGCGACGATTACGTCGTGTACGCGGCCCAACAAGTGGGATTGGTCGAGCTGCTGTAGCACCGCGCGATGTTCGTTCAGAATCCAGTGGTACTGAAGTTAGCCGCCAAGGCTATTACCGACCAGAGGAGTTGCAGGCTCGCAGTTTCTCGGTTTTCCACGCTTGGCATTGACCCTATTGCCACCACGGTACGCGCTACAGCTGCACCGAGACGTTTTCGTTTTCTTTTCGCTGCCCAGAATTTGCTGGGGACAACTTAGGCCCTTCGTTATTACTTCTGCCATGCAAAGTAGGAACGCGCCTTCGTAGCTTTGGACAGTCGTTGCGTAGGGTGAACATTCCGGGGGCGTGGGCGCTTCCCGAAGCACCGATATTGTGTGCCCGTAGCCTACTTTCGATTGGCTTTTCGGGTAATTCTAAGCGCACGCAGCAGCTCTGACGTCACGCTGCTGTGGTGGCGCTGCTCTCGGCTCGTTACTTACGCAGATGCTCTACTTGACGCAAATCTGGTTTTTGCGCATGTGCAATGTGGCCCACACTTGATGTGGGAAAACGCGGGGTTGTTCGTAAACGACGTATTGGTCCAGAGCAGCTCAAGGCATGCATCACCGGGACGGCCTTTAATGAGGGACAGCTCTGTAACTCACTTACATGTTTTTAAACCTTTGTTGTTTGTTTTTGTTTTGTTCAGGCGATAAGTTTGTGGAACCAGCTTCCAGGGTTGCGTTGTTGCTCTGCGTTTTATTTCTGAATTTGAGAATGTTGTATGTCCTTTGTTTAAAGAGCAAGCTTGTCACATCGTGTTTCCTTTGTACACCCTTTGGAGGGGATGGGTTCCTTATAACACGATGGAAAACAGCGCTCAAAAGGACAACACAAAAAGGAAGGAAAATAGGATAAACACGTACTGACTCATCAATTTCTAATCCAACTTATCACTTATTTTCTAATCAAACTAATCCAACTTATCACCTTGCTACTTTCTTATAATATTTGAACGCTGTATAATATTTAGTTTTCTAAGTTGTCTTGCTTATATTTTCTTTTCCTGCTTTAATCCTCACTGGGCTGGCAGTGTTGTAACTTAAATTTAAAAAAAATAAAGCAAAGGTATGTGTCACATCTTTAGCCTCCAAAACAACGTTCGTGTAGAGGATATGAATGAACCGCTCTTCTAATTGTTATCTACCCTTTATTAAAATGGTAATTTTTTTGTTCAATCGTTCAGCTTTTGTTATACGTTTTTACAATGCTGAACAACAAACACTCTCTCAAGCCGTTTTAGATTCCTTAAACCAAGCTAGGAGGGAGTGAAGCCGGTAGAAAGAGCCTGAAAAGAACCTTCGGGAAGCAGCGGGTTGGTTTCTTTAATATAATCTAAAGACTATGTTTCGTTAAAGAATTCTTAAGACGACGTCAGTTCAAGAATATTTTTTTCGGGGCCTAGCTTATTCCATGGCTTATCCGACGTTTCGCTGAGACAACTAGATTTCCAAGCGTTGAAGAAAAAATGTCACCTGCAACTGCGATTCTTCTAGGAGGCTTCTTTCAAGCTTTTACTGCTTCCATAGCGTACAGAAATTCACCAGATTCATCGTCGCCGTTACGCAAGTGTTTGAGATTGGACATATCTCATTCAATCGAAAGGAGTGTTCACATCTCTAAAGGGCGTACATATTTGGTTCTAGGGTGTCTTCATGTGCGCTTTGCTTAGGGTGGTGACGTCTAACCACATTGTTCCGAACGCATATTTTTTTTTCTAGGGCTTGTGAAAGAGCGTTTCCGGCACGCGCTATTGGCGTTGAATGTTCTACAGCGGCATTTTGTTTCCGGTGATTTCTTCGTATTGTGGGCGCGGGCTGTCGACATCGGGTACTGGAAGGGATGTCATCGCTCTAAAAAAAGGACATCGAGGCACTCTAGGCGGTTTCGTTGTAACGACATATCACTAAAGCCATTGATATGTCTTCTTCACACGATCACCTAGGTCTCACTGTCCTGGTATCTTCCTCCGCTCGCAGGGGCATGGTAAAAGAGTTCGTCGACCTACTGAACCAGGACCGCTCGCCGCTCTGCAACACGCGGCCGCAGACGATCCTGGAACCCAACATCCAGCGTCACCTGACGCACTTCTCGCTCATCACGCACGGCTTCGGAAGTCCCGCCATCGTGGCCGCGCTCACGGCGGTTCAGAACTTCCTCAACGAGTCACTCAAGTACTTGGAGAAGCAACTCAGCAACTACCCGAGTGCCCCTCACTTGGGCTCCGTCGACCCCAAGAAAGAGGACACGAAGAAGTAGGTCACACCGACCCACCACAGAGTGCAGACCGGGAGCATCTGAACTGTTGACGTCCAGCGGTGTTCGATCAACACCACCTAGAACAATCGAGGCCTGAGGGCTAGGATCTTGACGTCATCACAGCAAGGTCGAGCTAGGATTGGAGACGAGCGCCGCGTCGGCGCTTGGCCGAGGCTCGTGTCCAATCAACGCGTCGAATGACGCGTTGATTTGATACCGAGTTAACAATACCGAGTTAGCGCCATCCGCCTGTGATGGCGTTCCATTGAGGATGAGGAGGATGTTCGCAGGCCTCGGTTATTCTAGATGGTGTTCACTCGATCCGCCACCTCGTGTAAAGGGCAACGGCCCACGGACTAGGCGTTGGATATCTTCAGCAGCATAGCGGGACAATCCTGTGTCCATCACAGATGGTGGCTTCAAGTCATGAAACGGCCTTTTGCTACAGTGGGCCAGCGGCGAACGTCTTCAGCAGGATCTTGGAGAAGGAAAGAAACGAACAATTACAACGCTAGGACAGGCCGACATTTTAAAGTTCTAGAATTAAGGAACCAACCTTTCCTAAAAAAGAGCAGTGCTTGTGTAAAAAGAAGCAAAAGAAAACAACCTAGGACATGTCAAAACTTTATTTATCTACCGAATTAAGAAAACCCTGTCGGATAATCAATACGGCTTCAACTGAAATGCGCACTTGAGCAATTCAATAATGGTATTAGGTATAGCGTTATCAGGAACCTTCGTTGGCAAATCTGTGCTTTGCCGTGAGATGGAGCCCGCTACCGCGTTCGCCATGGTGAAGAATGTTTTGCTGCGACTCGGATGGTCAGCCTGGACTGTTCTGGAGTATCTGCCCGGTCTGCTGAGGAGATGTGGGTCCGGACGGTGTTTCGACCTTGTTCTTCTGTCTTCTATCTTTGTGTCTTGTGCAGGTGCATGTGTTGTCTCCCAGAAGAACTCGGACATGTGTGTGAGTGTGTGTTTGTGTCAGGGGCGAAATGTAAAGCTCCGTATCTTTTTTTAATTTTTTTTATGGTGTGGCTCAAGAGTTTTACAAGCTGTGCCAGTTAGGGTGCCATAACACGTCTTCGATTTTTTTTTCTTATTACACACACGACGTTTTTGTGCGCACATGAAACGGGGCGCTCGCGCGCATGGGAGCTGGGCCCGAAGCTCAATTGTTGCCAAAGCGAGGTCTACCTCGCCAACACATATACTCACAGAACATAGACACTTCGCACGCGACGAAAGGTACCATCATATTCTAGTAGTACCCAGTTGTGCCACATTTTTAAGTATTTTTTCTTCTTTATAGTGCTACATGGCAGAATCTGGTGGATCAACGCTATTGGCAACTGCAAACGATCGTAATCGAGTGAATCTGTCATCTGGTTTCATAACTTAGATTCATCTCCTCTATATCTGATTCATATCGCTGCGTTTCGTTTTGCTCTGAAAAGCCGTGGGGTAGTTTTGTTGGAAGATTGTGAAAGTTGCCAAAAACAATTATTGCTTTTATTGATAGGAAGAAGTCTTGTGGACATATTTGTTTGTTTTTCGCAAAGGGTACGCTCACTGAAGTACGCTGCTGTACGCTACATCCCTTTGAAACTCAAGGCAATAAGTGTGAAGCAATGCATTTTAAAACATGTTGTAATGTAGTCAAACCGCGAATCACCTTCGTGATAGGTATATCGTTTTTACAAACCGCGCCATGGTATACGAACAACAACAACAATAAAAAAAACGCGGTTTTCCTCTTACAGTATTTATGACGTCAAGAACAGATCCTAGTTAAGAACACCGCTCATTTCCTGACCCGATTCTCATTTTATCATTGATTTTAAGAGACGGTATTTTTTTTCCAGAGAGGATGGTCACCCACTTTTTTATTTATTTACAAGGTTCGTGTTCATTTTTCCTTTCTTCGCAACATTCCTTTATTACTTTTTTTGTTTGTTTTAAGGGCGGCTCTGTTGAGAGTCGCCTCCTAACATTCTGGCTCATCAAATATCTCCCAGGTGCAATAATTTATATGCCTTGAAGGAACAAGTGAATTGTTTTTGCCATTGAAGCAGGGTTGTCCGTGCCAGGTTTCTTTTGCAATCTTTTTCCCCGCTTCATTTTGTTAATTGATTAGACTCCTCTGAGACAGAACTTTTCTAAGTTTCTCAGAGGTGGGGCTCATCCTGTAGCCTCATATTTTTCTCACTCAATAAGGTCTTTCCTGTTATTATTTTTTTTAATATATAGGCATCTTTGTTTAATCTTGAGAGAGTTTGATAGAAAGAAAAAGAAAAAGATACCTACCTCAAAAAGCCGTCCGCATTTTGTCATACTCTCAAATCTCTCTGTTCGATGTAAAGCTTGATTTTTTTTATTGGTTTATCCTCTACTTCTTTAAGGCCATGTAATTTCATGTCTTTCAGCATTAAGTGTCTCCCCCTCTCCTCCTCTTTTCATCTTTATTTTTAATCATTGATTTTGTGTTTGTTTAGAGGGAAGAGTTCATTGGTTGGTATTACGTGTAAATAACAAATGTACATATGTGAATGTAAAAGCTTTTCTTGCATACCCTTCATCAAGTGTAAGATTTCCCAAATTGGCTATCTTTTCTTTTTTGCTTAATTTTTGTCATTGCGAGGGATTTATTGTGTGGAGTTGTATTCATGCTACGCAGGGTGCGTTTTCTTTGTTTCTCATTATCCGGAAACTGTTTGTGTGCGTGCATTTGTATGTGTGGGATTCAATTGTACATAATGTTACGTAGAACTCTGTGTTGGTCATAAACAAAAAACACTTAAAAAAGGAAAATTTTAACAATTTCTTGTTTATACTCAACATTAGGTTGTGAAGTGAGTTGAAAACAACTCACTTCGACGGGGTAGAGAAATTGTGTTTAGGTTTCATCCAGTGGGGACACCTTCTCCTGAAGATGTTCGTAGGACACACAGGAGAGATTATCCTTGTGAATAAGGATTTATGCTATTCAAACGATATGCTGAGAGACCGTCGCCTACAATTCGCATATTTTATTTAAAACCATATTTCTCAAATGAAGGTGGTATACAACTATATCCGTTTAAAAAACAATTTTTAACCCCAATCTTTTTTTTTTTTTTTTTGAAAGAGAACATTTTGGCAAATTGTAGAATTAGCAACGTTCAACGATGAATTCGTAAATACAATTCTAAAATTAATAACCTTTCTTATAATTCGAGTAATATGCCTTCGGTCCGTCTCTAACTTGTCTTTCTTTTTTTTTCTTTTTTTTCTTTTTTAGAAGCAGGGTTGTATGTGCTTGTGCGCCTGGTTTTCCTGTGTGGGGATTGTGTGCGCGTGTGACTGATCTTGAATCGACAAGTCCTCTCACCGAACTGTTCTAGTCGGTCAAGAAGTACCACTTGACGTGCGAGGTATTTTGGAGATTTGGGATGAGTATTTTGTTTCTTTTTCCCCCTCTTCTCTTTGTTTTTTACGTTTTGTAAATCACCGTGAACACTTTTTTTATCATCTTAATATTGCGTAAACGTGAACGAATATGAGGCCAAATGTTCTGTATAACCAAGAAAGCGGTTCGACTGTTTATTCGGGATCGTTTAGACATCTCGAATAAGGGGAAAAAAAATGGCACCTAAACAACCTTGTGCAATTTGTTTTTGATGCCGTATTATATTTATTTTTTGTCAATTATGCAGCATATTTTCGAGGTTATTTCAACCATTACACCTATCTGAAAATGTAATATCTAGTATAAGATGTTTCTTTGCAGCAGAATATTTTAAAGGGTACCACCCTAAGGCAATAATAAAATTTAAATAAAACCTTCGCAAAACCAATGCCTTTTTTTGCGATTACGACGCTATTTGTCGCACTACAATTCATATGCAGTAGTTACTAAAAATATATATAAATACCCCGAGTCATCATATAAAATAACGGATGGGCTCAATAAACTAAAATAAAACGTAATATCTTTGTTAAAAAAAAGAAAACAAATTAAAAGGTCACACTCCTTTTTCGAATGGAGAGGAGAAATTTAGAGAAGTTTCTCCTTTCCGGCTGCTCGTCGTCGTTTGAGAAACGCACGGTGTGGCTCATCATGATCAGGCCTCTTTCTTCGTGATTGGTTCTTTCGGCGATCTTATCGGCTAAAGCTGCCATTTGATTGGCTGCAGATCAATGACGAGATGCACGGGACTAGCCACGACTCGCAGTTCTTAGACTCTTGGTGATTCTAATGTTGTCTCTTGGGTATTTAAGTGGTGTCTCATTGACAGCGCATCTATGTAATACGGACACAGAAAAATAAGTATCGCTGAAGTTGCCCCATGCTTCCGAAGTCTCAAACTTCGAGTTGCTGTTTCATTGAGCCTTTTTCGGAAATGAGAGTCAAGTAGTGAATCTTGTGGTCGTTTATTTTACATTTTTTACTTTGACGGCAATGTGGCAATGTCGGTGGCAACACGCAAGAAAATATTTTTTTAGTCTTTTTAGAGCAGCGTCTTATTAGCAGAACACCAAACCAACTTCTAACAGATACGAAGAAAAACAAAACGTAAACGGTTTTATTTTCACTTTCTCCAGGATTAATATTTGTCACCTTCCTTATGACAAACATGTGTAGTTTAATTGCGGGATTATAACGCCAAAGCGTTTTTTAGATTTCCATAAAGATTTTTTTTTGTGCTTTTGGTCGATTTGGTTTAATCTCTTTCAAGAGTTAAACTGACAGCTTTAGAACTGTTTGGCGATTTGCCGTGTTGTCCCATAGCTGGAGACAGAGCAGCGGAGGACAGGGCAGTT
Source organism: Ixodes ricinus (assembly GCA_037355805.1). Classification (NCBI taxonomy): domain Eukaryota; kingdom Metazoa; phylum Arthropoda; class Arachnida; order Ixodida; family Ixodidae; genus Ixodes; species Ixodes ricinus. The sequence goes on from JAZHYW010006400.1 coordinate 154,422, forward strand.
CGTGTTGTCTCAAATATCTTAGGCTGCAATGGCAGCTTCTGATCCTGTGCCATCTCCCACGCTGAAAGCATGCGAACAAACGTTAAACAATTGAAATACAAAAGAGCCTGCTCACGTTTCTAATTTATGCTCAAAGCTTCAAACCTGTTCCACGTATTATACATGGTCTCGTCGAACCGACATCAATAATTAAATCAATATTTTATTAGCACAAAATCAAAGAACGGACGCAGAAGACGTGCATTCTGTATGTTTTTCCTTTTTTTTTTGTCATCGTTCATAGTGATTTTTTTGTTTGTCTGTACAGAGTGAGAGAGAACGAGATCAAGAAAGTGTCTGTATATGCTTGCCTTCTACTCGGACTAATGTGTTTCTACAGTAATACGCCGCCATTTCTCGGCTTCTCTGCGCCCTGTTCCCCACAGTCGCCCATACGGTCTTCTTCTTTGACCCATGTAATGTGATGGAAAGAACTGTCCCATTCCGCCCTCGTCTTTGGCATTGTCAGTAAAGTGATTGGCCTGTGGACTTGTCTGTTGGCAGTGTTTTCTTCCTACGGTGCTTGAACAACACCACCTAAAGAATAATCAAAAGCGGCTGCATTTCGACGTCATCCCAGTGAGATCCAACGCAGACGCAGATTGGGCCTCGAGTTCAGTGTGAGCGCCCAAGAACGCTTGGTGTCGGGCTCGGGCTCTATGCGAAGCGCAAGTTCGTCTGCTTCTTGCAGATATCAGAATGCGTAGCTCTCATTGGCTGATTAAAAAAATAAAAATAGTGGGTAGACCTCAAGGCATCTAGCATTGAGGTCTACCCACTACCCTTTCAATCAAAGCCAATCAGAGCTCGGCGTCATTCTGACGCACACCGCAACTCCCGCAGCAAGAAGCAGACGACTTTCTCTCCGCATTGCCAAGTCGGCGCCATCCGAGTGTGTTGACATTACGTACACATGGAGGGGACACTGTTGACAAGCTTGGATTATTCTAGGTGGCGTACGTGGGCTTGAACTAACACCTCCTAGACAGCCTTCAAAGGCTGTGCGTCACGTGACGTCACGTGGCCTGCACGGGCGCTGATTGGATTCGAGTGCCGCATCCAATCAGCGCCCGTGCAGGCCTCCGGAATATGACCTCATGTCACGTGACGCCAGCCTTGAAAGCTGTCTAGGAGGTGCTGCTCGAACACGCTTCTCCCACTCGTGCTTCGATTCACCGTAAGTCTAAGTATACAGCCTACGCTACGATTCAGGGGGGCCAGTTAAGCATTGTTGAAAGCGCAATGTCACTGCGTGTTCATCGTTTTCTGTGCGTATCTTATCACCGCGGCTAAACCACTCTTGGGCAGAAAATGTCTCCTCCGTGACTTTGCACTTTCCGCCTGGGAGACTGTCTGTGTGCTATGATCTGACACAATCACGAGAATGCGCCGTGTCAGACGGAATGGTAAATTATAGTAGCGAAGAGAAGGTAACAAAGAAGGGGTTTGAGTGTTGGTGGAAATTGTTTATGAAAATTTGAAATGAGTTCAACTAACTAGCACGGCTTAGGAACATACGGGACAGGGGACAATTGGTACTCATTTACGCGCGGAACCAGCTCAAAGCATCGACCTTGTCCCTCAGTGGATCCGGTGTTGAAGTAACGCCGACAAGGGTGGGCCAATTGAAAATAGACGACTCTTTCACCGGGAAAAGCAGGCGGCAGGTGAGAATTTCAGAAATGCAGAAGGAAAGGAAATTAAATTAGAAAAAAGAAAAGGTGAATCGTACGTTTTTATTTTTAGGCTAATTGGCGCAAACTATCGCGCGTTATAAAGTTAATAAAGCAGTTCATATCCCTCCATCTATTCATCCGTCGCGATGCACAACACCATGGAGGTAGGAAGCTTCTCAAAGAGACACCTCTGGCTTCACCAGAGGTGACGTCAGAAGTGTGGAGGGACACGCCCCCAACGATGACCAAAACCACAGATGTTTTGGTCACCTTCAGGCGCTCGGGCTCCCGAGGGTGACCGGGAACCCTAGGGTGACCGGGCACACGCTTTATATGGACGGACGGTTCCAATGGACGCCTCTCGAAATTACGACCCCTTGTAGTAGATGTGAAGATTGTGCGTAGTAGCATGTGAAAAAAAAGCACCATCGAACTGACAAGCTTATATATGCAAGAGCTACCCATATGTACGTCGTTGTAAAGATGCATATTTAGCGGCGTTCGCTAGGGTTTTCGCATCTTTGAGCAGAGGCGCCATCGTTATGAAAACAGTGTACATTGTGCTTCTGACCGCAGCCATTTTCTGCGGTCGTGCATGTATTGCTTGGTTCATTCGTTTCTGAAAACTAGAAACACGCGCGTGCGGGGTAATGCATGACGACTGGACGCTAAGTGGTGGATCTGTAAGCATCTCCAAGTACGGAGTGTGAAATTCAATAATATACGATACAAACAGCAAGTTTGTTGGCACTGGAACTATGAAGTCAATGTAAGGGCGCAAACGAGCTGGTGTACATTAAACAAGATTCAAAAACCCCGAGACTGCAGTAACGACACACACACTCAAAAGTCTCACCTAGTTTGTGGTTCAAAATTAGCTAAGAAACAACTCATCAAATCTATAAATGATGGTCAGCTGCAATCGAACCTTCTACGACGACACTTTTGCTGGATCCCCCGAGTAAATTCTTTTTATATATATAAATGTTTTTGCGAAAGTTTTGTAACTTATCAAACTGATCAAAATAATGACTCTTCACGTGGTTCACTCAGTGAAACGCGGTTTTAGTCATCATCGTCACTCCAGGAAAGAATACATCCATAAACGGAGTCTGAAATGGTGTGACCGGCAAGTAGTCATTTCTTCCGCCGCAGTGAAGGAAACAGCTATGCTCGTTGTCACCTCAAGAAAAAAAAATTGTTTTTGCATTGTTTATACGCCGCGTAAGGTAGTTCTTACAAGATTTGGTTGTCACAGAAAGAAGCGACGCTTCTGGCGTTTGTAACGTGCACGTCTTGATAAGATAACATATATCTAATCTAAAATGCACCTTAACAAATCTTATTTCTCTACATTAAAGTGAAAACTAGTCATGATCCGGGAGAAGTCGGACTTTGTTTTTTACTGCGGTTCTTGAGGTGTAAAGAAGTGTATATACACACAAGGAGATGAAAATTTTGTAGTCCTGGATTCCCAACCTCACCGATAGGGGGCTGGGCCGAGACAGATTTGGCGTCATCAAACGTTTCACATAAAACAGGCGACATCCTTTCCTTTCTTTTTTTCATTCCGATTGTGCTACCTTATACTGAAACGCACAACGAGCGCACAACACCATTGCGTGCTGCGCTGCGAGAGCAGTGGTTCCTGCGAAGTGAGGGGCATCGTTATCGGAGTGAAACAGTCCGCCAAAACTCATCTTCTATTACTTCCTGTTAGAATGAGGATACTATGAATAGCATTTTCACGAGGCTTCCTGGTAAAATTCTTCTCTTCGTGCTAGGCTGAATGACAAGAACACAGTGTGCACGTCTACGCCAAGGCGTACACGTGTCACTTGGCGGAAGTAAGCGACATGTTTTACACCGTTACGCGGCTACGGTTCAGCGGCCTTCGTTATCTGTGTCGTTTAAAATGACAACGTCTTAACTATATTAAGATCTTGAAGGCTATTCGCGACTCCAACGAATTACAAGGTCAGGCGAAATGGCGGATGAAAGGAGGTCGTTTTCGTCGATCAGCACGCGGACCACCACAAATCGGTGTGACATATGAAAGCAAAGCAATTTTTCGACGGTACGAACCTTCTTCTAGTCAGTGCGTAGGAATGACACGGCGGAAGCATACAAATAATTACTGGAAACGATGTCTGCTCCTATGCTGCCTACGAGAACCAAGCAGCGATAGCAGACGACAGAGTCGAAACGACCTCCTCTCGTGAGCTTCTCGGCGTTGCCGCTACGTGGCGTTGATTTCGCTGGAGTCGCCAATCATCGCCAACATCTTAAGAAACGCAGGGTGTGGATGGCCGCGTGCATCTAATTATCGCTCCCCAGCCAATAAGATTGCGGCATCAGCTGATAAGAGCGCCGAAGAACCTATCACAAAGCGAAAACCTTGAAAACGATAGCCAACGCTCTGCCTTCCTTTAACTCTATCAATGGCGCTAAAAGCATATTAAAGCGGCCCAAGGTGGCTAAACCATGTTACTTCCCTCTGCCCCCTCCCCCCCCCCCCCAAACAGACACACACACACACACAAAAAAGTCGTATAAAAAGAAAGACGGAATGCGGGTAGAATTGTGCTGTCACGCATCTGAGGACGGAGGTGCGACGTGGCCAATTCTCAGCCGTCATGGATGCCACATGACGGCCACCACCAGTGGTCGGTGATCTGCGAAGTAAGTGGGTAAACGCGGTGGAAGTTTCTAAAAACCATCCAACATTACGCGTAGCAACTGCAGGACATTGTCAAAGTGGGATTTCGCATAACGCGAGTAATGTTTGAAAACAGGTCTTTCAAGCGGACGACACGGAAGACTCTCCTTTCGTCGCGTCGTTACTGGTGGGATGCCGGGGCTCCTCATCTCCACGCTCCGAGGCCGACGGGAAAACCCGACTTCTCTGGCCTCGTGTCTGAGAGAAGGGTTTTTCCGCAGCAGCGCGACGCCAACGGACGAGGTCGATATTTCTGCAAAGTGTCGCCCGTAGAGCTATCGCTTTTAAACAAAACGCGTGCAAGTGGAGAAACGGCGGCACCGTGCGACAAAATGGCGACGCGTGACTGGAACATTAATAGTGAGCACTGTCGACACTGCATGGCCGGCCACGGGTGTTACGAAAAGCGGCATCACCCCCTGTGACAGGTTTCTCTAGATGGCGCGACAACCGCCCATTTATTCGCAAGCCGAAATCAGCTGATTTTAAATGAAGAAGCACCTCCTCATTTGGGATGATCTATATATTTTTTAGAACGTCTCGTTCAGAAGGATATTTTTCAGAACTCACAATGTTCACGTTAAATCACATTTTTGTAACCACCAATTACATTTGTAGGGTGCGCCATAATTGCGGCCAGTATTTGAGAAACAACAGGAGGCAAAAACTTCCCCAAAGACCAATGGCTATATTCACTAAATTCCGTACACCGGTCCCAAATTTATGCACTTGAAGCGCATTTGAAAAACAAACAAAAAAGTTGTATTTTTCGTTTACAATGTGCGAAGAAACGAGAGCGATCGCTGTTGCACGGTCGCGCAATGTGGGTGAAAGGATGCCGTCACCTACCTGACAACGGAGGTGCGCCGTGGTTAATTCTCATAGCCGTCGTGGTTGGCGTCGTGGATGCCACTGACGATCGCCACGAGTGCCTGGCGATCCATGAAGAATGTGGGTAAGCGCGGCGGAGATTTCTAAAACCATCCAACATTACGCGTAGCAACTGGATACTGCCAAAGTGGTTTCGCATAACGCGAGTAATGTTTGAAAACAAGTCTTTTAAGCAGACGACAGGAAGACTCCCTTCGTCGCGTCGTTACTGGCGGAATGCCGGGGCTCCTCGCTCTTCTCTCTGCGCTGCGTGGCCGACGGGAAAACCCGACTTCCCTTGGCTCGCGCCAAGAGCGCGAGTCCAGGGAAGGCGGATTACGGAGCACGGTCTGCTAAAACTCCCTAGTTTTAGTGGACCGTACGCTAAAGGTTTGCGTACGCAAAGAAATCGCGGGTCGGGAGTGCACATGCGCAGAACGCAACAGAAGGGCTAGCGTATTGCGTACTCACGCAACGCTAAGGATTTTGCGCTGCGGGCTAGCGGGCTTTCCGGGAAGTTCTCGAGAGATCTCGGGCCCAGCGAGAGCACCAGTTTCAAGGTGGCGGTTACCTCGACTGGAGCAGCATGGGCGACGTGGTGTTTAGGAAGTTCAGTGTTACGTGAAATTACGTGGTGTTCAGCTCGGCAATTCTTTCAGGGACCTACGGCAGTCGAGTGAGATCGCCGTGCAGCTGAAGGAGTGCAGAGTGAAAATGTCTACAGCTCGCAATGTGCGTAAACGCTGCGATCTGCTCAACGCGAAAGCGCGAAACACATGCGCGTCAAGCCTGTCCGATCCGACGTGCGAAACTGTCGGAACGACCGTCGGAGAAGAGGGGTTAGCGTCCACACCGGAGCGTTCAGGCATGCACGCTTTAATGGAATATGAATAAAATTATTGTGTTTGTTTTAAAGTCAGAAAAAGCCACGAAGGCGCGAGGAGAATATTTTAGGTTTCTAGGCTAGGTGGCGCAAACTACCGCCCGTTATAAATACAGCCATTAGCATCCATCCATTCATCCGGTAGAGGAATACCCGAAAGTGGGCGGAGCTGAACGGAACAACGCGTCGGAAGCATTTCTCTCGAACCGTCGTGTGTGGCGAGTCGGAGCAGCAATCTTTCCGACAGTTCGCACGTCGGATCGGATAGCCTTGTCGCGCATCTGTCTCCTGCGTAATGCCCGAGCCCCACTAGAGCGACAAACAGAAACGAACGACAGTGACAAGCCTCAAGCCAGAGTTTTTCGCGATTTGACAGGCTTTGTAGAATAAAGGAGGCTATGCTCAAAGACGAGCACCATGCACGCGAGGGTATCTTTGGCATACTTGCAATCACTCGTGCTTACTTCACGAGCACCGAACGACTGAACGCCTGCCAAAGGTACCATCGCGAACATGCTGCATGTGGTTGAGGCTTGTCGCCTGCCATTTGTTTCTATTTGACGCTCTAGTGGGACTCCGGGCATACAGCCTATTCGCGCAGTTCATCGCCGACGAACCAACGACTCTTCAAAAAATTGCCCAAGTTGTCGCCGTGCATTGGACATCAGTAGGTCATAAATCTCTTCCTGCGGTAGCATCGATAAAATGTACCGTTTCTACTGTACGGTTGACGGAGGCTCCGTCATCGAATTTGGCTACACACTCGTACTCGTAGCCTCCGTTCCCTGCAGAAAAGCTCAGTTGACCAGGCAGCTGCGTCTTGGCTTAATTTGAAATAAAATGATTGGTACCGTTTTTATTTGTAATATTTCTTTTGAGGAGCATGGTGGTGCTGTAAGCACGCGGAATAGTATGGCTCTGGCAAATTCAATCAAGAAGATCGTGCGAGATGTTTACTCGGCAACGTTTACAGAACGCACACAAACAACTAAAATCGCTCCGAGCAGGTAGTTTTTAGCGTACGCTATACTATTTCGTATTGCGTGCGTAAGAGCAAGCAACGATATACTAAAAATGTTTAATCATTACCAGCGATGACAGTCTCGATACGAATTCAATACGTCTGAAATCCTCGATGAGGTTCTGATTAATGTTGGCCATCACATCCACAATAACAGCTTCCAACGAGTCTTTGGTATTGTGACGCTGCTTGTTGATCTTCCTTTCAACAAAGTCTGACACATAATAGTCTAGCAGGTCTAAGTCCTGGGACTTGGAGCCACATGTCAGGCGTGACGTGGTCGTGGAGATGTTGAGCCAGTCACCCTTATGTCGCAACAGGCATGCGTGCAGGAGCAGAGATTTGCTGGAAGGCGTACGGCTGCCACTGGCCATGTCCAGCTGCACCTAAACATACGCAGTGGTGTGGGCCCGGAGACCTTGAGGGATGAAATGGGGTGGCGTGGTACGATCCTTGCTGCTGAAAATCGTCAAGGTCATCCAAGATTATGGAAACTTGGCGTGCAGAACAGTGGGGACTTCGGAAAAGGTTAAAAAAAAAGCCACCTGTTTCTGTTTCACTTTTTCGCAGTTCGACTCATTTTATCTTCGAACTAGGTATTTTGTTGAAAAAAATGACGTATTCTTTGCCCAGAATGTGCGAAGAAACGAGAGCGATAGCTGTGGCGCGGTCGCGCAATGCGGGTGCAATGTCACGTAGTACCTGAGGACGGAGGTGCGACATGGTTAATTCTCATAGCCGTGGTGGTTGGCACCGTGGATGCCACTGACGGTCACCACCAGTGCTCGGTGATCTGCGAAGTAAGTAGGTAAGCGCGGTGGAAGTTTCTAAAACCATCCGACATTACGCGTAGCAACTGAAGGATGTTGTCAAAGTGGGATTTCGCATAACGCGAGTTGTGTTTGACAACAAGTCTGTCAAGCAGACGACACGGAAGACTATCCTTTCGTCGCGTCGTTACTGGCGGTATTTACCGTCTCCGCGCTGCACGGCCGACGGTAAAACCCGACTTTTCTGGCGTCGTGCTAAGAGCGGAGAGAAGGGATTTTCAGCAGGGGCGGCAATACCGGACGATCGGTGTACAAATTTAAAAAAAATCTAATACAAATAAAAGGGCTTGACTGAAAAAAAAAGTCATTGTTTTAACGATATTTTTTGACCACGCGTGTCTCAACTAAACTGTTAAAAAAAATGCAATTTTTTTTAGGTTTTTTTTTTTTAAGGTGCTTCAGTTAGTTATGCAGCCGTTTGGACTGAATACGATGATCCTGCCGGGTACTGTCTGTCCTGACGTAGGACTTGCACGGAATGTTTTTGTGAACCACACATCTGATGGTACGCTCGTCAACTTTAAGTTGCTTCGCCATGGCCCTGATTGGCTTGCCGGGGTCTGTGTTAACGACCTTCTGGACTTGATCGACAAAGTGGCCCGTCCTCAGGCCGTCGGTCGGTCGTCCTAAGGTCAGTCGTGCAGATCAGCTCGCGCATGGTACGGGCCGCAGTGGCGCGAGCTGTGTGCACGACCGATCTGACAATAGCTCGATTCCACCAAGTGCTCGGCGCATGCATGACGCCGCCATACCTTTAGTCCACAGGAGGCAAGCGGCAGTGCACGCGCCGCCTGTTTCGTGCTTTGGGCGCACAGAGCTCCGGCAAGGCTGTTGCACAGGCAAAAATACCAAGGCTTTCTCGACGCCTACTGGCGGTGCGCACCAAACTGGCTGGTGAGATCGATCTACTACCTCCGAGCGGTAAAATGCCAGAAAAGACCAACTGAAATACCAGCCTTCAGCTCTGTTGAAGGAGCCATTGTGTTTTTTGGGGCGGAGCTTCTGCAACAGGTTTTTTAATGCGACAGAATATAAGCGTATAAAAACAAACCTAAAACACGCCGAAGGTAATACGTAAGACTGATTGCGCGTAGGAGGAATGCGAAAGCATTATAGTCCCGCGGGTTAAATGTTTTCGAGGAATGTTTTCACATGTATTAAAGTTGTTTCTGCCGGTATTGTATTGCGCGTGCCGCCGTAGATGTAGACGCTGCTGCCGATGTCGAGGCCGTAGATGTAGACGCGGTCGCCACGTGCACTATCCGTTGCACGAAACACACAACGAGCACAGATGAAGTCCGAAGGGCAACTGACGCGCCGGAAACAACGCGCCACGTCTTTCTTTGGCACACGGTGCTTCGGCGGTTACATCATGGCTTTCCCACTGCGCAGGCGCGGCGCCCCCGCCGGCTCCACGGCTTCCGTGACGATGCATCTGCGTTGTTACGCTTTTCTTTCTGTTTTATTTCTGAGGCGCGTCCACTTCGACCTTGAGCGGCGCGTGCTTGATGACGTATTTTTGTGACCATATTTCAGGCACAACGCCGTCGCCGCCTTTTCCCGTAATGGGACATATAAGGCCTTAAAAATTTCAAATCACGCGATCGCAGGAAAAAACGCATCAGAAAACTTACGTTTTCCACAGCAACCCTTGTTAGTTCACTAAGCACTCAGTTTCGCGTTAGGTACTACCGCAGCCAACTCCACGATCGAATGCAGCCAATCAAAGAGCGTCAAAAGTTCGTCGCCATGGCGCTAGTTGTCTTTGTGCGTTTGCTGCTCTTAAATAAATCAATATCACGCACAGAAAAAAAATCATGCTCGATCATGCTGACAGACACTGGAGCTCGAAATCTGTTCCGCACAAACAATGTGTTGTTTGCGCGATATTTTTCGAGCTATTTGTTTGACATTTTTAGTTTTGATGTTCAATTTTTTTTATATATATATATATTTTTTGGTATGCATTTTAATCTGTTTTAGTTATTATTATCACCCCAAAACCTGCCGCTCTCACCATCAAGTTTTCATTTAAATAAAAATAAATTCAATCATCCAAGCCAGCATTTGTACTATAGTCCGTTGCAACTCCAGAAGGTAGGGCGAGAGAAGGAAGGCCACGGAGGAGGAAGCAGACGGAACGCTGGAGAGGAGAGGGAGAAACCTCTTCCTCTCTTTAGCGTTCCGTCTGCTTCCTCCTCCGTGGCCTTCCTTCCCTTGCCCTACCTTCTGGAGTTGCAACGGACTATACTCTATCTCAGGAGTTGTGTGCAGCAAAGGCAAAGGCATTGTCGCGGGCACGTGGCTTTCAGATGTGCTTTTTTTTTCGCGGGTGCTCGTGAAAGGAAAGCAAATATGAAAGCCAGGCCCTCGGGCCTGTGCTTTTGCCTCTGCTGCACGCAACTCATGAGATGCAGTATAGTAGCTCAGCGGCTGCGATATCCCGCTGCCACCGAACCGGCCAAATTCCGAGCCCCGCCGGGGCTCGAACTTTATATATTAACTGAGTTCTTAACGCCTCTAACGCTTCCAGCGTGTCACTCGTCCATGACGCTCGCTATGACGCTCGTGATGACGATCGCTCGTGACAATTTTCTCGTAGGAAACGCCCACATAACACACATTCTGCGTTTAAAGGCCAGACCTGCATAAGATCGATTTCTCCGACGAGGAGAAACATTCTTCCCACTGCTTGACTCGCTCAGGACGGTCAGGGAGACTCTTCACGGATACTTCCGAGCCTAGGGCAACGGAGCGTAAGTCGGAGCCAAGAGTAGCAAGGCCAGCCGCCACACTTTTGTGGATAATTGGTCTGCAACGTCGGCGCCTTGAGGCAACATTCATCGTGCGCTATATCATTTGTGGCGATTGATCTGCGTATCAGGACTGTTATACAAAAGCGTGTGAATCGTATTGGCGTTATGCATTCGACTTAAGTACGATATATTTTTTATATTAAAATGGTGCCTCAAAACGTTCAGCCTTTCCACTCTGGTGAGGAAGGGAAGAGCAGCGGAGCTTCAGCTTCTGTTTTCGGCGGGGGCTTTCCAGGCGAGCGATCTGCTGTTCTTTCGCAAGGGAATCTGAAGCGCTCGACGCAGTGGAATTTGAGGCGATAGCGGCCCTCTGGGCGGTTGCGGAAGCATTCGCGCTGCTGCGCACATCTCTTCTTCCTCCGAAGAAATGTTGCCGCCATATATGAGCGACGGCAGCAACGAGTTGTCTAGTTGCCGAGGTTGGAAAGATGGCCGCGATCTATGAGCGACGGCGGCAAGCAGACAACCGGTAAACACAACACTCTGGACAGCTACCGCCATCTATGAGCGACGGCGGCAACCAGAGTGCTGTGTCGACGACGGGTGTCGATCGACATTTGTTAGGTACCGGAAACGATCCTGGGGAAACTAACCATTAACAGCTCCGCTGTAATAAATATAACAACATTTAATATATGGACGCTTCCATACGATGTTTTCAGCTCGCTTTCCTAAGCAACGGGCATTAACGGGTTGGGTCGTTGAGAATTTGAAGCAGGCGATATATATTATGTAAACCTCACAAGGTGGGCGCTAGTCATCTGATACAAAATAACCGTCGCTTAGTATAGTGCTATTCGATATAGATTTTTTATAAATTTTTTCACGGTATTGTTTTTTGGAAGAAATTGTCTCGTAGAATGACTTCCATTGTGAGAGACGGAAAAAGTCGGCATACGAACTCTTCGCAGGCTCGCGCGCAGATAGCTTCACCTTCCTGAAAAACAAATCACTAAAAAGACGCGTACCCATAGCCTACAGTAAGCCTCACTGAATTTATTAGGTTCCCAGTGACTATAGAGAAACGTATCAATTATTTGTTATGAAACGTTCCCCAGGGTTTCATTCACAGGACAATTGATGACACAATTCTGTCATCAACCTTCCATTCCCATGGACCTGGAAACAAACACTTGCCTTCAGTAGATCTATTCATTCCTAATAAGATTAAGGCCGTTAAAAAAATAAAATAATATATAGCAACTTCCCATTTATCCTGTAAGAGGGCGTGTTAAGATAACAATCGGTCTTGCCAATTATCTTAGCGTAAAGTCAATCTTGACGCGCTAAGCATGAACACTGAACTTTAGTTTACTGGAAGGAAATGTAATTGACTACGTGACATTAAGGTTTTTGACAGTGGCGCATTTTAGCTGCCCGTGTTTTGAGGATACCCGGTCATGGATATTTTTTGGTCACCCTAAAAGCGCCGCAAGGAATCCTCTGGAATTCGTGGACACAGCCAGAAAAGCAAAACTAAACTAAAATTTCAAAGATGAAGACAGATGATCTGGTTGGAAAAAAAAACGCAGTATATATACTTCACGTCACGGTTCACGAGCAATCCAACCGCCGGAAGACAGCCAAGTTTAATTGGCTATTGTTCGAACGCTTGTCGCAATTTATCACGCAGATAATCCCGAAGCGGTCGAGCGTAACGCCGCACTTAATACTTGGTGACCTCTAACAAGAGCAAATAAAACCGCCGATTGGACGACGGCGTTACCCATGCATAACAAAACCATGAACTTTAACGCAATAGTATGAAAATATAACTCCTACTGGTTAATAGAGAGTTTTAGTCGATCATTCTGATAACTCCCGTAACTATGCACAATAACTAAACGATGCGTGTGCAAAGGCGCCGACGCAGTATAGAGTATATAGTTGTCGGAGCTATGGGAAATATTTACTAAAACTCTCTATATAATTCCTGAAGCCCAAATATATAGACTCGAACTTGTCTCGTATTGGTACAATATAATGTCTAGATTATTGTCGACTATGTCTTACACAAGGAAGAAACATGCCTGAGTCACAGGCTGCAGACGGTCATTTGTATGATGTATTAGCAATGTTACCGCGGATTTACATGGCGGAAACCGTCTGGAGTGGTTCTGGATGGGATGACATGAAAAACTGGAACTCTGCAACTTAACACAAGGTAAATATACAGACTTTAACGGGCATCCATATACTTGAAAAGCTAATCTGGCCAACATAAATGAAAACTTATTTGTTTGGGCGACAGATTGGCAACCGTGCTCGCGCACGCCCTCTGCAGGGCTCGTCTATCAAACGTTTTATGTACACACGCCAGTAGCCAGAGGGACGTCGCTCAGTGCCTGTATGCTTGCGAGCGCCATAGCTCAGGAGCGGCCTGTGGTTAAAGATACTTCGTCTGTCACATCGTACCACCTGTGGCCAGACCCCCATTCGATCTTGCTTTAGTAAAACCGAGTGCTAACCATGTCGACCGGTTGTTCAGAGTAAGAACGCGTAACAACTGCAGAGACAGCACAAAAACTTCAAATAACGTTTTAGGTGGGTTTCGAAAACGGGAAGCACGTGAATTCGAAAATTCAGATTGAAAACAACAACGACAAAAATACTAGCCCCTAAACTGGCAATTCAAATTTTACTTATATTCACCGACAGTTAAAGAAACGCGGAATGCCGCGTATTACGTCGACACGCTTCTTTTATTGCGATTCGTTCTTTGGTATTCTGATTGGCTGATGACGCAATCTCGTTGGCAGCGAAGCGGTAACAAGGATCCCCAAAACTCACCATGTATCGCATTTCCTAATCCGTCAATAACTATAAAACGTATCATTGTAATGTCAGCAACCGCTTTAATGCCTTCGGGAGGCACCTCTCGTCGCGTCCCATTTATTTACGCCGATGATCCAGTTTAAACGTGACGTCATCCGTCGTACCACGTGACAGCTACTTGCTTTATGTCAACGATCTTTGTGACAGGATCGTTCACCTGGCCAGAACCGGGTAAATTATTTAATGTCGGCCTAATCACAGCCTTTCATTCCCGACTCCAGCCGCAAGGGTACCCTTCCCAGCCGCCATTATCTCATTAAACGCGCAATTCGGGCGGCATTTATACCGCAATGTAGCATTAATGAGCGGACCATCGTCACACGTTAGTCTTACCTGTCACTGATCTTTTTTTTCTTCTTTTTTTTAACCATGGATGTATTTTTTCTTGATATATAGATCAAAACAATTTTGGGACCACCCATGACGTCCACAACACAAATAAAAAAAGAGAAGTTCTTTGTAAGCGAGTTGGAGACTACTAACACTGCGTGTTACACTACTTCTTTGTACACTGCCGCGTGCGTAGCAGAGTTATCACGTAAGTAAACAAAAACAAAAAAAAGAAAACAACAAGCAAACGTGCGTACAAGAGTTGGCTGCGCACGCGACTACCACGCGGGGTTCGAAAATCCCTCTTGAAAGTTACAGCCCATATATAGGTTCTGGTCTCGAACATTCCTAAACCTAAATCCCATATAAAAGCAACCGTAGGACACTGCACGGCAGTGAGTAATACGCATGTGCTCGAACCTGATCTTTCGCTGACATCGACGCCAATTATTGTAGCTTTTGTTTTGGCGCAAGTTTGCCACATTAAACAGTTATTTTTCTTCGTTAGGTCTGCCTTTGTCATCTGAATTTTTTTGTTGTTGTCAACGTCAGCCTTTTTCCAGACGTATAACAGCGATCTGACTTGTCCCAAACTGCCGTTCAAATTTATTTTGCTGGATCCCAGTTTTTTTTTTAAATTATTATCATTACACAGACTGAAAGAACACAAGAACAAGCGTGAAGTTCACGCTAACAGAGAACGACGAATTTATGAAACCAAATCAGTTCATAAATTTGTCCGTTCATTAAATCGTCCTACGCGTTCGAATGTGATACGCCGGGCGCCGCTGTTCCGCGTTCAAACGCATCCAACGAATGCAGTGGAGGCAAAGAGCTATATTTAGGCCTACCCCCTAATCCTTCCAATCAGAGCTCGGCGTTCTTGCGTCCCCGCGAGCTCTCGTTTCCTCCTCTCCTCGCTTTCTGCCCGCATAAGACTGTTGAACTCGGTCAGGAGGCGCGAATGCGTCCACAAGACGCGACCATGGAATCTTGGGTTCGGCGTCTGCGGGACGCGACTATGTGGAGAGCAAGTCGTCTGCTTCTTGCTCAGGAGTTGTGGTGACGTCATAATGACGCTGAGCTCTTATTGGCTGATTGAAAGAAAAAAAATAGTGAATAGACCTCAATGCTAGATGCCTTGAGGTCTACCCACTATTTTATTCAATCAGCCAATCAGAGCTCGGTGTCGTTCTGACGTCACCGCCACTCCTGCGAAAGAAGCAGTCGACTTGCTTTCCGCATAAAGGTGGCGCTGTAGTGTTCGATCATGCGCGACCCACGTTCGAATGCTAGCGTCTGTCAGCGTGTGTTCATGCGCGTTAACTGGACTCTACCGCGAATAAAGCTCGTGAAAGCTAACAAAATATAAAACTAGACAAATATTTCGCTTCTCGTGGTCTTTGAAGCGTTTTATCGAAACTCGAATAATGTATTCCTTTCAGCTGTTTTGTTTATATTTTTACATAGCTCCTTTTGAAAAATTGGATAACGCGCTCTCGAAGCGGGACCTAGAAATATTCAATTTTCTCGCGAGGGATGCAACTCGAAACTTGAAAGCTACAGGCTTTACTCTGGTCTAACTTTTTCCAAATTAACGCTCGTAATTATGTTACTGGATGTCAGTTCTTTTTCTTCTTCGGATGCCTCTGATTGCAATAAAATGAAAACAAGCTTAAAATTGAAGAAAATAGAGATAAAGAGAGAGTGAGCTGCGAATCTATGAATCTGGTATATCGTTGTAAACATTTGTACCTACACTTGTGCCTAAATGCCTCAAAACAGGATACTGGTCCGCGTACCGACATTTCATTTTCAGGATGGTTAAGCCTTTACCAGCATGTATTGTACAGGCACCGGTTGTTTTCATTCGACTCTTTCGTTCACCTGCACTAATGCCTCCGACAGCTTGAGTAACACATCGAGCGTGGCTTAATATACTTCGTTTCAGCTTGGGTCCAGACGCAGCCGATGCTACAAGCACGAGCGTGTGGCCATGAACAGTGCCTGTACTGCACGAGCACGCGTGCTTGGCAGGGACGCTGGAAGCCCGGAGCTCGCGCTTGTAGCATCGGCTGCGTCTGGACCCAAGCTGAAACGAAGTATAGGATCCCACTTTTTGTTTCGTGATTCGTTCTTGGGAGTCGCCATCTTGCCGCGATCTTACTAGCTGCCGAACAATAGTGAGATGCTCAGGCCTCGCCCCACCTTCGTTAACATGGGCTGCTCCGTCTAGCGGTTTGAATGCAATACGCTTGCTTAGCGCATTATGCCATTTACATAACTGAATTAGATGTAACAACGTTTTGAAACTGACAGGACCAAAGGTACATGTAACGCACGCACTTCCCCCTCTCTATCCATGTATAACGTGTCCCAAGGACGAACCTTCTGCTGTAAAACAAGCCACGAGCCGGAAAAGTAGGCGCCCGCACATAGAAAGCTCAAACCTTTCCCGTTGGCATAATGAGCAGGTCAGTTACACTGCGTAAAATTTGAAGGCGCAGTTCCCTATCTGTAAATAATAATAATAATAATAAGAGCAAAAAGACTTGCCGAATAGACCGATCTCACCAAGTGTTCGGAGCATGCGTGACGCCGCCATAACTTTACTTCAGAGGAGGTATGGCGGCAGTTCTCGAGACGCCTCGTGCCGTGTCATGCTCTGGACCAGCGGTGCTTCAGCGAGGTGCCAAAAGACTAAAGTTGCCTCGATGCACTGCGGCAGCGGCGGCGTAACTAAACTGCCTGGAGTTATCGGTATAATGATTGGTTGGGTGCGACAGCAAAGAACCTAGTTAGCGTCGCTAGTCACTTGTGGCGCCATCTTCCGATAGGCGCAGCGAACAGTCGACAGAGTGCGTCGTTAGCCTTCTGAGTCTTTCGAGAGATGGCGCCACAACTAAGTAGCGTCGCTAACTGGGCCGTCTGCGATCGCGCCCAACCAATAGACCGATATCAAAAGGCAGTTTCGTTACGCCGCCGCTGCCGCAATGCATCGAGGAAACTTTAGTCACCGTTAGCCGATAAGAAAGAACAAATAAAGTAGCGTGAAGATAACAATCACGCACATAGCTTTATATCTATTGGCGAAAAGATCGGGCTACACTCCATTCACCCTTATATGCAGCCAATGCAACAAGCCCGAGATCTCGAGGTCGCTGCTTCGAAGTGCTTACACACACACAATATACAACGCCTACACCACGGTGTAAGATAATACTCTTCAGGTGAGGACAGCGCGCTCTTCGCGACATGCCAATAGAGTTCGCTTTTCACTCTCTCTCTCGCGATATGGTTTCAAGCGGCGCCGGCAGATGGCTCGTCGACCCGTGGGCACGGGACGCAGGAGGCAGGCAGCAGTGCACAAGAGGGCTCGTGCCGCCTCATGCTCCACACGCGCAGAGCTCCAGCGAGGTTGTCGCACGTGCAGAAAGACCACGGTGTACCGGGGTGTCATGGCAACGAGATAATTTTTTCGCTCTCACACAGTTTCGCCGTTTGGCCGCCGGCGACACTGTCAGCCGCGGGCACGGTGGCCGCGGAATGATGCGGCCTTTCGGATGCCCGTCGAACGAACGCTATCTGGTTCCTCGCGCCGCGCGTTCAGCCCCGCCGTGTCTTCACATATAGAGTGTATCTTAAGCCCGGTTCACACAGTTGCGTTTGACTGCGTTTGACTGCGTTGCGGCAGTGAGACACCAGGACATCCCTGCTGCTTATATCGCGTGCCAAGAAGATTCCTTGAATTGGATTCCAAGCTTCACACGAAGCACAGATGTGCCGGTGACTCGCTTTCGGTTCTCGCCGCAACGCAGTCAAACGCACTCAAACGCAAGTGTCTGAACCGGCCTTTACACCGTGGCCTACACACACGTTCTTCCACAGAACGAGCACTCGCGCTAGAAATGCAAGTCTCGAAGCCAGTAGCATGAGTGAGCTCGCGCTTGTAGCTTTGGCTGCATTCTCAGCTTAAAGGGATTGTCCGGTCGAAACCGGAAGTACTTAAGTCCTTGCGGTCGTTACGTCGAGGGAGCCTTCATGCAGACAAACGTCATTTTTATTTTGATATATGATCTCCCCTTATTAATTAAACCTTTCGTGAGCATATGTACGAAACTGCACCCCGAATTTCGCCAGTGTCAATGGCTGACATCCGTAGGTGCTGCGTGACGTCACAAAACGCAAAGGTTTGTCGGATGGTCGGGATAACAAGCGTTCGTCGATGGATGTCTTGTATTTTGTTTCGAATAATATAGTCTCCTAGGCTGTACCCTACTTAAATACGGTTCTTTCAATGCAGTTCCCAAGCATGTGCAAAAAAGTCACGTCTTTTAGCAGGAAATTACTCGAAGACAGCCATAAGCTTCGAGCAAACGTATGCCATTTCGCTCAAACACAAGTGCGACGGCCACCGATCGAACTAGTGGTGCTTGCAAAGCAAATGATGCAGATTTCGCCTCTGAAGCGGCACCTAAGTATACGAAGCGGCATCTGGGTACACATGTCAGCGGATCCACTGGATCGGTGATGAGGTTGCGGGTCCTTCCCTCAGAGGCGATGTCCGCGGGTCGAAGACAAACGGCGAATCGTTCAAATGCTTGTAGTCACTTGACTTGGACGAGCTTGGTGAATCGTAGTCACGCTCCATTTTCACACGCGGGTCAAACAGAATCGGGCTACACGCGTGCTAAATACAACTTCTGGTATCGTTTCCAGATGGCCTATCTGTTGGTTTCGGTTTCGCTGCTTAATCAAATTGTTTGATCCGATTTGGGCGAGGAGTGGATGGACGTAGTTGAATATCGTTGGCGCAGCATCACACCTCAGCTTACGAGCCTTCTGTCCGCTTAGTGCTCAGCTCGTAGCTCTCTTCTGTGAGATGATTGCTGCATAAGCCGGATCTCGATCTTGACGGGAACCTAGTCCCTAGGCACGGCGACGATCCACTTCGCTC
Organism: Ixodes ricinus; assembly: GCA_037355805.1. Taxonomy (NCBI): domain Eukaryota; kingdom Metazoa; phylum Arthropoda; class Arachnida; order Ixodida; family Ixodidae; genus Ixodes; species Ixodes ricinus. The sequence continues at coordinate 173,398 of JAZHYW010006400.1, forward strand.
GTCACTGCACGTCTCGCGGAAAAGTGTGCAACGTCATGTCTTGGCTCGCATGTGCTGCCCGGTGGTTGTGGCACCCAACCGCGCAACCAAAAGCTCACCCAACTACGAAATAAGTCGAGCACAACAACAAAAACGAAGCACGCTGAGGCAGACAAAAATGCTCGCTTTGTGTTTTGTGACTTAAGGGGGAATAGAGTGTATATGGGCGCGATTACCAGCTTGTTTTCCCTGAAGTCACTAAAATCCTGAAGGGTAGCGCCATTGCCTTTCATGCCTGCAAGCCGATACTAACACAGAGACGACCAGAACCTTGCAAGGCGATTGGCTAATCGGTCTCCGTTGCTATGGCAATCGCCATTTCGGCCGCTTTCAAATCTTCGAAGCTTTGAGAGGGTCGTTCTAATCCAGTCGGACCAAGATCACCATGGAGCATCATCGTACTAAAAGTTTTCCTCCCCATTATAAGCGTCTTTGGTACTGTGTATGCAATCAACTTATAAATCATGCCCATTTTCATGAATCTTTCTTAATTATATTGTTCTTTTTGCGTATTTCAAGGCAGGAAAATTATTCTTCAATGCCCCCAAGCACCGACACCGCACGTGGTGATGGTACGAAGATGTACGCTTGTTTCGCCGGTGTGTGGGAAGCAAAATTTTATTATACAAGAAACGTCTCCATAAAGCTACTTGTCACCAACGAATTTAGATCGGCTCACCAAGAACGGCGAGGACAAGGAGATATTGTCCATTTCGTGAGCCAAAATAGCGACCATACGGGGAGCTTGGCGTAACGTTCCCATGATCCATGTTACTTTAATTTTCCCCAGAGTTCTGTGCTGCTTACCAACACAAAGCATACGGGCACTAGATTCTTTACTTCATATTTATTGATTGCGCGGGTAGGGGGAAAAGTTTGGGAACGTCTTGTGCCCAATTAATTTCCCCACGTTCAGTCGAGAAGGATGAAGTAAAAAAAAAAGCCAAACATGCTGCGTCTGTGTTCGGCTTCACTAACGTTGGGCTTTACAGAACGAACCCGATCCCCAGCCGAACTCTGACGCAACGTTCGGCTACGTGCGCCGAGTGACGCTGCGTCAACAAAACAGAAACAAATGATCTTTGTTGTTGTTGACCCCCATCGGTAGTTCTCCATTTAGCCACTGGGGGCGCGACAGTTTCCCAAATAGTCGGTGATAGGCCAAAAAAACTGGGTGGGGCTTATTCCCCTTTTTGCGTCATGATTCGCTCTCTGTCGTTCTTTTTGACCTTCGACAACCTGATTGGTCGGTAGTGACAATTAGCTAGATGCTCAGGACTAGTCCGCCCACACGGTCTGCGTTTGTCAGTGATTATATTTTTATTACATCTTATTTCTGTTTCTATCTTTCCGTGCATTGTTTTCTCCCTTTGTTTCTTTCTTTTTATCTATACCTATAATTTATCTATTCACTTATTAATCTCACTTTCACCCATATAGCTCTCGTAGGTTTTTATTTTCCATTTTCCTCAATTCAATCGAGCAATATTTTGCTGACTCTTTGTCCGAGCAGAATTTTTCGCTAGGTAACGCTCCAAATCAGTCCATATTCTTAAAGGGGTCATGAAACGATTTTCCTACTTCTTCCTCCTTAGCTTTAATCCTCAACTCAAACGCAAATTCTGAAATCACGTCGTCGTGACATTCTTCGGCACCGGTGCGATGACTCTTAGCTTCCACCGTGCTTTTTATGCACACCATAGAACTTGTCATTCCCCAGTGACGATAAGTTCCGTCAGGGCGCTCATTGGCCACGAACGCGAATCCAAATATTCGTTGACGGATTGATTGTTGACGAGCGCAAACGTCCGAGTGACGCAGTTCTCGTGTCCAATGCGTGAGCTGGGCTCGGCTGACGTCAGGTTGGCACCGCTGACGGGCTTTTGGAACCGCGGATGTATCAGAGTGAAAAGCGGAAAGCTCTCGAAGGAAAGAGGGCACGAAATAGTCCGCTATATTTTGAAATGTTCGTACCGAAAAGCTGGCTTTTGACTCTCTACCCTCTTTCTTTTGGCCAACTGAACGATATGCGATTAGTAAAGTCCCAATTTAAAATCATTCATCGCAGCCCAAAAATTCGTTTCATGGCCCCTTTAACCTGCGCACGCACACACAGTTGAAAGTTTGTTACCGCGACGCTGAACCTCCTCCGAAGTCACCGTGCAGTAAAAAAGAAGCGACAGACGACGCGTTCGTATTAGCAGATTTGGCTCTCTCACGCGCACTCGCTCACTCCGTCGGTCGCTGCTACATCAACGTGCAAGAGAAACAAAACCAAAAGAAAGGCACTAAGCATAAAGGTATATCGGTGGTTCCCGATAAGTCAACCACAAATCTTGCACGCACAGGTGGTCGCGTCCATTCCTGTTACCGCAACAAAAAAGAAAAAAGATAAAATGTGGCAGCTCCTCGTGACCAATCCTGTTTTCCGCTTGGCGGCGCGCAGGTCGACTTCAGGCACGCTGCGGTAGAGACGCACGCAAATTGAGCAAAACGACTTCATCGCGTGTTCAACAGTCATTCGGCCAAGAAGCGCCGGGGAATTTTTGCGGGGTGTCCTGTTAAAAACAGCACTTGCCCGGGTCCCCTCCTTATACCCATGCCAGCCCATATCAGATCCCGGGAGTGGTTCTAGCAGCGCCTTCCAAATTGTCGGCGCTGCCTTTGTGTTCGAGACATGATGCCTTGGGATTCATTAACAGCTCGCTGCATCGGCCCCTTCTGAATGTTTCCTTGCGGTGCTGTCAAAGAACGCATCAAGGATGCAGTGCAATCGGATAGGTGAAGCTGTCGATGATTTCTTTGGCGCACCTTGGTATTTTATAGGTGCGGAAAGTCCTTTGTCATTTGACTTCTCGTCATTCATCGCAAAGAAGATCTTCTTTTTTTTTTTTTTTGAGCGTTCCACGAAACGAGTGAATGACCTACCCGCCTGATTAGATCGTTAACGGAAGTTAGGTCAATGTAGGCGTGTGAAAAAATGACAGGACTAAACGTTTGTCGCTTGTTTAAGAAGGTTTTTACAAATGTCTAGCTTGGCGTCTTACCTAACGTTTGCAAATTATATAGTATTCATTTTTGCCTATTTCTTAGTTTGCAGAATTTAGTTTTCTCTCCGTAGCTTGTAAGAACTGCAGGCATTTAAGGACGCCCTTTGGAATGGAGCATTTCTGGGAGTTTCATATAGCACCAAAACGGATAAAAGTGTTGATTCAACCGAATTTTTGTAGGCATAGGCACGTTTTATTACGTACATACATATACATACATACATACATACATACATACATACATAAGTATATGCGTACATAATAATTAATAATAATATATAATAAGTGTAATAAAGAATATTGATAATTAGAATAAGAATAATAATGTTTATTTTGGGTTCCCAAAAACAACCACGCCGGTCTTCCCGTTGGTGCACCAACACAAACAACAAAACCAGCAAACAAACAAAAAAACCTAACCACACATAAAGTTAAGAGATAAATGTAAGATTATCTAAATGGCGACAGTACATTGTGACAGTTGAATATATATCAAGGTGGGGTGGAGCGATGGCGTTATATAATGATTGAATCCGAGAGAAAGGTGAGGTATTGCACAGTGAGCGAACATACAAGCATACAAAATGTTTGGTTACACGTGAAGGAACATGAAAGTTCACCTTTTCAAAGAATTGCGGAGAATCAAATGCACCATTAGCAACCTTGTGCAGAAAAACAAAGTCTCGACCAGATCTCCCGGCAGACAGAAGTGAAAGGGAAACCATTTGGAGTGTATGTTCATAGTTATAATAAAAGCGCCTCTCAAAGTATCTATCATAAACAATTCGGATAACTTTTTTCGGAACATTTTCGATTGTTATTGCTTGTGTTTTAGATATCGAGTTCCATATGACAAAAGCAAACTCGTGTCGTGACCTCACTAGTGAAATAAAAGGTGGATCAATGAAAGAAATTGTTCAAAATTACGCGTCAAGCGATATATTATTCGTAATACTTTATACGCATTTCCGACAAGTAAAGACACATGATTTTTGAAATTTAAGGCACAGTGAACCAGTCTTGTACACGTTACTAAAAAAAAGTAATCGATTGTAATTACTATTACGCTTGGCTAAAAAGTATTCGATTAGATTACTTGATTACTCGACAGCAAATGTAATTGGACATTACTTTAAGAAGTAACCGTTACTTTTCCGATTACTTTATTGTGTGAAGACTTACATCTTTAGCTGCTCAGAGCAATGAACTACTTCGAACCTATATTTCACATTTTCACAAGTATTGAAGAAGAAAAAACGGGTTCCCTCTTTGTGGTCGTTGCACCTTCACAATGCGGACACAAGCATAGAATTCGTTTGAAGAAGTTTAATGATTTGGGCGTTCGCCAGTTGGGGTCGGGGGGGGGGAGGGGAGGGAGGGTTCTAGATCTTGTTAAGCTTAAGCAAGAGTTGTCGCTCAAAGAAGTAGGTACCGTAAGCAGGATTTGTTTTATTATTTCTGTGTTTGTGTGTGCGTCAGAGGGCTAGTTTGAACGAAGGACTTACAAAGCTACATTCTGCTCCCTCAAACTACGCCCTGAACGGCCTTTGTCACGCACTGGGGCTTCCCTAGGGCTTCCCACTCCCAGTCCCAGCTCGAAAAAAAAAAAAAAACGGACATTCCACAGAAACTGTACATACAAAGGGGTTGACCTCGTTTCCTACAGCTCAGCAAAAATATTTCTTTTTTCCGTTCGAAAAAAGAAGCAAATTTTATTTTTGTCATTTCAGAAAAAAAAGGTGTGTGCCGGGGGAGGGGGGGGGGTCCTGTGGAAAATTAGTAACGGTTAGAAGTAACTTTTATTACTTCAAAAAGTAATCAGATTACTCTTGTGATTACTGCCTAATAAAAGTAATCAACTGATTACAAAATTACTCCAAAAAGTAATCGATTACAAATAATTTGATTACTTGTAATGCGTACGGTACAAGTCTGAAGTCAACAGACACGCTAAGATCCTTTACGAGAGGTACGCGCTATATTGGCGATCCCTCAAGATAACAAGTCAACAACATCATGCCGTCGGCACAAGGAAAATACCCTTGTTTTTGCTGGGTTAAGTAACAATTGAATTTTTTTACACTATTGAAGAGTTTGTGACACGTCATTTTGTAAGGCATCGCAATCTTGAAGTGTATGGATGTTTTTTTAACAACTTAATGTCATTTATTTATTTATTTATTTCAGTACCCTCAAGGCCCGAGGGCATTACAGAGGGGAGGGGCAGGTAACAAACCATATTACAAAAAATGAGAATAATTACAAAAGTAATTATTGTCATCAGCGAAAAGTAATAGCTCAGACGTATCTACGCAAGACACAATATCATTTATAAAAATCAGGAACAACAAAGGGCCCAGGACTGATCCCTGAGGAACACCGGAAGTTGTAGAAAATTGTTCGGAGAAACTGTCATCCACGCGAACAGCGTTAGAGCGCGACGACAGATAGCTGTCAAACCATTCACACAGCTCATGACACACTCCATATGAAAACAGCTTACGCAATAGTAAAGGGTGAACGACTTTGTGAACTCGTGCATGAATTACCCAGGCCCACAAAAGAACGCGTGTACTTGTGGGCGGGACACTGTTGCAATGGATAAAGGACGTTATTACTCTTACACAAAACAAAACAATGTACCGGCATGCTTTCGACCACGAAAAAGAACTTTGTTAGATGTTACAAAACCGAACAAGTTAAAACTGTAAATTTGAAACTTTGAAAATCAAAAGATGCAAACACACACAACAACGCACCAACTTAAAAAAAAACAACACTGTTACTTATTTTAGTCTTGCCTCTTTTATATTTATCTACTCGTTACAGCTTTTTTTTTTTGGGGGGAGGAGGGGGGCGGAGTTAAGCAAGCTACATACGTAAGCTACGAGAAGGTCTGTATTCTACTAGAAGAAGGGAGCGCAGTGAGTCTTATGATCGGCACCATTCTTCTGAGAAAGGCTGTAGAGCTATATTTGCGGAAAACAATAAATCCTTTCCGAAATTCAGTCTGGCAACTTTGATCCCTATCATCATATCAGTGTAACGCATCGGTGCCAAACTAGTCAAACTAATGGCGGCCTTCTTGAAGCTGATGAACGAAGAAGATGAAGATACTACCAAGCGGAGTATATATGAGTCATGTACGTTCGAGACGTCTGTACAACAGCACACACCAATTGGATACAACGGCCTCGTAAGTGTCTATTTCGGGGCGTGGTCCAATGAATCTCTCGGCACAAGTTTGGCTCTAAGCCTTTTGGTGGAGGAAACTTAACCAAGGGGCGTATGGATCGCCGCTTTCTTCTGGTCAGGCCGTATCTTCGCACCATCGAAACCGAAACAAATCAAGAAAGAAGAATGAGGGGATCGAAGAACCAATTCTTAACTGCCATTGTCGTGCGAAAGTGACGGCGCCCGATGAAATACAGTTTCACGACCGCCATTAGTTCGTTGAAAGTGAAACTGCTTTTTGAACCACCAGATGGCGCTGAATTTCGAAAGGGGTCTACTGGCCCCGCTCTCGTCGACTTGCATTTAGGGATCGTCCGATCATTGTTCTGATAGCGTGTTATTTAAGCGTCGAACTCCCCGATACGCGGATGTAACACCCAATCTTGCGCTATGGGAATCATGCACGCTGGCCGGGCTACAGATATGCTGAATAAACGTAGGCCGGAAGTGCCCACTGACGCCGACATCCTCGACCGAATGCCTGTATTGGCGACTACAGCGAAATCGACACTGCGTAGCGGCAACGCCGAGAAGCTCAGGAGAGGAGGTCGTTCCGACTCCGTCGTCTGCTATCACTGCTTGGTTCTCGTAGGCAGCAGAGAAACAAACATCGTTTCCCGTAATTATTTCTGTGCTTCCGCCGTGACATTCCTACGCACTGATAGAAGAAGGTTTCTAACGCCGAAAAAGCGCTTTGCTTTCATATGTAACACCGATCTTACGCTGCAGTGCAAGAAATTTATGTTGGTCCGCGTGCTGAACCGTGACGAAAACGACCTCCTTTCGGCCGCCATTTTGCCTGACCAGCGCGCCCCCTGTAGTTCGCTGGAGTCGCGAATACAAGTAGAGGGGGAAAAGTGACTACACTGGACACCCTGTATACCACGCGGTCCTACCCAGCATATAAGCCAACTGTTTTTGGCTGCCTATGCTCCAATTTTAGGATCCCGCAAAGGCTGGTTGCGTTTAAGCCTGATTCGCTGCAACCGCTTCAACACGAAATCGCAAAAGACATATGATTGTGCTACACTAAAAAATGGCGTGGACGGGAGGGAATACACAACGTTTCGGGTGGACGCCCTTCTTCGAGTGATAGACACGAAAAACGGCGAGGAATCAATAAAGTCGTACACGTCACAAAAAAAAAAAAAGCATGAAAACGATAAAAAATGTTTTCGGACTGCGAGCAAGTATCCCTACTATACAACAGAATACAGGTTAGAAGAGGCCGAAATGGCGAACTGACGTAATTGAAGAGAACAAAAGAAGAGAATATAATGGCGAGAGGAAAGAATGCACCAGAGCAAACGGGAAAGCCCCTAGTGATAACAGAAAGGCGAGGGCAGAAAAGATATTACTCGAAATTGACTACGTCATAGGAGAAGCGGTAACTTGGCTCGGGGGCGACCACTCGCGGCTGCGCTGTCGAAGTCTCGAGCGATCTGGTTCTCTCGCGTACCATGAAGTGCCGACCATACGGCTGTACAAGCGCGCCCATCGCTTCCCTGAATAACCACAAAAAACCGCCGCCGCCGCCAAAGAAAAAAAAAATGTATTAAGCCTCAAACTCAGTACGCGAAAGAAAGTTTAGTGTTTAGGCCACGTGGGAATTCTGTTTTGAGGTTGAAGATAATACGGTTTTCCTCTCTCACACGTGGGAGGAGGAGAAGCCTGATCTGATAATAAAAACGCTCACGAGAGAAGACACTGGCGCCCTCTGTCGCGCAGCCCTGTTCCTGGAGTACTTCCGACGTCCGTACATTTTACGCATCATTCTTTCTCTATGTTGCTTCGGCACTAGAATCCACAGACAGGTACATTCAAGGAAGCGTTCGTTTCTGGCATAGGAACAGTAGGCATCGTTCACGAAAACACATCAAAACCTTCTGTTTAGTTCACAACGCATTCCGGAAATGTTCCAGGCTACCGATATGGCGTCACTGTCCCAGTGTGTTGACTCGTCGTAAACATTTACAGGTGATTGCAACGCAGAAGCTGCAGCAGGGAAAATTAATGTTTCTTTGCTATGTCCTGCAAACGCGCTACGATGGACTCTTTTCAAACGTCCGCGTCATCGCCTTTCCGCCATTGCTTGGTCGCGTACTCCTCGCATCAACGTTCCTAGAACCCCACAGTTGTGAAACTGCCATAAAGCCTGCTTTAAAAAAGTGGCTCCGATCCGTACTCGAGAACTGAGCTAATGGCGATCGCAACGCCGCCATTTCTCCCGCAGCGTCCACACCGGGAACTGCACGGCTGAACGTCGAGTCGGGCAAGGGCCTGTGGCGCCATCTCGCAGGGCCATCTCGCAGTAGCTATGTACAGAAGCTTTCATGTTTCAACTCGTCGCTAAAGGGTGGCGCTGTTATCGTATCTAGCTCGGTCTCGGTGGACTCCAGCGGCCCAGGTTTCAAGGGTGAGTTTCCCAACTGAGGGTTTTAGTAACGTTGCCTTGCATTCATTGGACACAACGGCCGCGTCACTTTTCGGCGTGAATTCGGCTAAGCTTCTGTTGAAAATAAGCGCTTTTCGGGCCCAATGAATGGATGGATGGATGTTACTGGCTATACCATTTGTAACGGGCGGTAGCTTGCGCCACCTAGCCTAAGTCTAAAAAGACAAACACGATTCCTCCCGCCCTTCTAAGCCAATGTTCTCCCCCTAACTATCACCAGGCAGTGTGGGATATCACCAAGCAAAAGCGATCGCCAATGTTGCTCGATGGTACCGCGACGTCACGGGACGCCATGAAATTACATGACGCTGTGACGTCAGGAGGTTACCACGATGTCACGCGTCACCGAGTTCCCGCTAAACATTATTCGAGAAATTCCCCACTAGATTTATCGGATGCATTTCACAGAATATATTCGGCGGACGAAATCGTGACGTCACAATATCACGATACCGTGATTTCCCGCTAAATCTTGGGGGAGAAACGTTCCAGCTAAATTTGGCGTACTACGATGTACAATTACGTACAGGAAACGTACACGGTATCCGCGGCGAAGCTTCGCCATAAAGTCTGCATGCCGCCGCAGAGAAAAAACCGCCGAGTCACTTTGAACGGCGAAGAGAAGTGCCAACTGACAAAACCGCCGCCGCGATATTCTCACGTCGCGCTGCGGGGAACCCAGGAATGCGCGGACTATTAGGTCGATTAAGGCGTGGTCCATGGGCGAACATGTTGTTGGCGGCCCCTTCGCATCTGCGACACGCGTTCATTTTGTCTGCCATCGTCTTTTTTCTTTCTTTCATATTAATGACGCTCATCGGAAGTTTCTCAGGCCTCCTTGCTTACTTTGTATTTGTTGTTGCTGTTGTGTAAGTTGTTGTTCTTGTTGACGATGTTGATGTTGTCGTTTCTGTTGCTGTTGTTGTCGTGTTGGTTTTAGAAGCGGCACGTTTCTGGATGAAGGATGATACACGTTGGATCGTGATCGGTCGGCGTAATCCGAGATGCAGATGCGTCGGATCGATTAACGCGAATTAATGATTTCTCGCTCCGGCGGGTTCTTTCTCTCTGACTTCTCCGAGTGGAGTCTAACAATATCTGTATTTTTATTACTTTTTAGCGTTTTAGGGTCAAAGCGCTCGCGTGAAAAATGTTGGACCCTTTTGTTTTCTTTGTGTGGCCTTCCGCAGCGACAATGATTGAAAGTCTGACGTGACTAAACCGACTGCCGTGCTCATTAAGTGACGATACTCGGAGGGTATTTCCGAGCTGTCTACTCGTTCAAACCGTTAAATTGGGGCATCTCTTCTATTTCAAACGTATCTAAAAAAAAAAAATGGTTTTCCCCCAGAAGTCGACAACTAAATCCGACTAACCTTTTCCTCTCACCTGTATTATACAGTCTTTTTTTTTGTCTGCTAAAGTTTCACATTAAAACACATTTTCTTTTCTAGAAAAACAAACAAAAAACCTATGTTTTTAGCGGCAGCGTGACAGCTGCTTAGTTAAGATGAAATATTTTGTTATCTTAACTTATCGACTACACATATAAGTTACGATGCGGTTAAGGATTCTCAAACTTCTCTGTGATACTTAGTTTCTGCTGCCATTTCTTCGACGCGTATAGAAGACGCTAACTGTTAAATCTGGACCGATGGATATATTGATAGAAAATGTCCGTTTTTATCTTTTAACTTTTTTTTATTAAAAGCGATTTGATGGTGCATTTTTTACTAATATATATTTACAGAGAAAGCTGCTAAACTTAAGCGTGAAAGGATCATCGATAAATTTTTACTATCTGAAAAAAAGAAAGAAGAAAACCTTGATATATTCCATCCAAAACACAGGGGTGGTGGACGATGGAAACAAAAACATACTCGAACCATCAGACTCGTATTCGGCGTTCCCCTGGGTCGGCTTAGCTTCCCTCGGTTAGGAGTTTAGCAGGTCATTTCATGCGTACTCTGTTATTTGTAGATGCTAGTAAGGTGTATTTGCTCCTTGCTTTAATCTCCCTTGTCGCTTTTTTGCTCTCTTCAGTTCCTGAGCTTTGAACTGCCTGCACCTCGAAACAATAATACGTGTTAATGCTTAAAAGCCTGGATGAAATTATGAGCTAATATTTTGCACCTCGGTTCTCACCTCCGCCATGCTGATTCACGGCCGTGTACACAAAGAAGGGCGTGCCCACAAAGAAAGATACTAGTGTTAAATTTTAATCAGGCAATCTTAGCGAATATGTTTTTTTCTTTCAGATAGGTATGTCAACAATTGTTCATTCACAGCCGAAAATCAAAAAGAAAAATGGCTCCTAAAATGAAGAGTATAAAATTAACAGAAAAAGGAAAGCTCTCGGCTCTCGGATTTTTTGCAGAAAGAAAGGTAACTAACCTACTTATATATATTTATAAAAAAAACTACATAAGTAGTGTACTTTGTTTCTATGCTTTATATAAGAATGCCCTCCAGCTTGTACCCCCACCTTGTGTAATGTCCGAAAGAGTCTTCAAGGTCTCATAAATAGTGATTATGAAATAAATAAAGTGAATTTCACGGAACGCCCGCCAAAAGATTGCTGAAAAATCTACGCACCCCACAGTGAAAGATTTGCTCCGCACACTGGTCATTGTTCAGGGACAACCTAACCCTGGACAGGTTAGAGATGTGAACAGCGACTTCATATAATGAAGTGTTTGTTTGGGTTCCTAAAAGTCATCTTTTTACGGCGAAGCTGTCTATGCCTAGTTTCTGGCGGATCGTCTCCGGTCGACAGACCGAGCGTAGACCAACAATTTTCACAGGCAACGATATATGCCCCACTTTATTCTCCTCTCCACCGTCGCCGCCTCTTTCCCAAGTCGAGCATACTCCTCTCCACGCGCGGCGTCTCTCTCCCCCTGACATTGCGCAATGCCGCGCGCTCTTCGGCGGCCACCTTTGCGGCGCACTAGAGCCTGCACCGTGATTGGCGTAGCCGCGCTATAATAAAACGTCATTGTCTCCACCAGAGCGCCAGCTTCGCTGGACTGACCTCTGCACGGGTTGAGGGACTCTAAATTTTTATTTAAAGGCATTAAATGATGGTCCTTATAATTATTTGAAAGTTGCTGGGGATCGTTGGAACCAACCCAAGAAGCCATTTTTCAGAAAGTGCTTGACCCGTGCATCCTTTCACCATTTTGCATGCACCGCCGAGTTTGAAGATTTGCTATTGGGTGCATCTCAACGAAAACAACCAATATAAAATATAAATTTCTAAAGCGCGCTCTAAATGCTGAGCTTTTTATGACATCGTCCGTAGAGTACAAGCATCATGACGGGGACTTTTTTATTTTTTTTTATTAGGGCGCTAAAGTGTTGCAGGCACTTTAAAGTGCTTAACATTTTAGCAAAAGTGGAGTAGGTAGATTGCAATTATGCCTATCAAGTTACAAACTGAACTATGCCTTACTTGCACAAATTACAATATGTTTTTAGAACTAATTAAGAACATTATCTCAGACGTTGTATATCTTTCTAAACAAACCCACGTGACGGCGACTGATACGACTTGTTTCTTTTTTTTTATGTGTGTCTGCGAAGCGTAGTTTTCGAATAAAGTTTTTGCAAAGACTTCTTAAAAAACACTGTTAGGTCGCGACGCTGGTCCTGGGTATCTCTTGAGTAGCATGGCCGCACCACTGGCGTCCGGCAGGCATACCTCAGGAACGGGATCCGGAATAGGCAGTTGAGAAGCAAGTTCACAATCTTCACGAGAGCTTTATTTCATAGCGAAATTTCTGGCAGACGACGACCGTTATTCGTGCGTTCGGTGGTTTTGTTGACCCCGGACCAGGGTGTAAGATAGACAGGTGGGGAAACGAGAGCCAAATGAGCGACCCGATTGTGTATCCCCCCGGGTTTCTCTTTTCCTGTGGCGCCATCTATGTGGAGCACCGCGAACTCTCACTCCGGGTGGGCGACCAAGTGGGGCGACCGGTGGCGACCGGCTAAACTGACGGAGATTTTTTTCTTCTCGCCGCAGCGCCATCTGTCGCAAATCGAGGGTACCCGCAAGCACACGAGTACACAATCCGGTCACGGCGCAGCGGTAGGTCTCTATGGGCCGTTTCCCCACCTGTCTATCTTACACCCTGCCCCGGACTGACGTAAAGGAGGAGTCCGTGGGCGGTGCTTCCCCAGAGGCGTCTGACCAGAGTCAGACGAACCAGGCGCCTCTCTCCGGCGAAGTCCTCCCCCCAGGTGTCTTAAAGGGGTACTTCGGCATTTTTATCAAACTCTCCGTTTGGCCTGAAGTATTCTAAACAAACCAGCACACATCGCTAAAATAGTAATTCGAATATTGGGCCAAACTAATTTGTTTTCGCGAAGTTATTGGATTTACAATTTTGGTCCTCACCGTGCTTTTCAAAGTGAAAGTCTCTACTGGCAACAATGAAAACGTTAGGTCAGCGGGCGTCAAGGGTTCATTCTTTGGACTACAAACTTTGTTACCAACTGACTACAAGCAGTTTCATGATGTCCAATGAATGATTTGGAAGCTCGCTCCAGCACCCGCGTAGTAGCACGAAACAAATGGTCGGCATAGTCAATTTTCAGACTTGGCATAAATCTCACTTGCCGATCTCACAGTAACTAGTCTGATCATCGCGATACAAAATAGCATACCGGAAAGAGTAATAATAATAATTATTATTATTTTATTTTATATACAAAAAAGGGAGGTAGGGCAAAAAGCTGCATGGCTTGCAGCTTGACGAGGCCCTACCCCGTGTAGCAAAGCAGCAGAGACATTTCAAACAGGAGAAGCAAAAAAAAAAGTTACTACACCTTATTGCATCGATTATCTACAATAAAAGTCGTTATCACTGTTTTCCAATAGCATGGCGCGTAGCATACCCTTTGATTTCATAGTAACGTCAATATTTTCACCTTCGAGCTCATTTAAAAGCGACGGTAGTGTATGTTTTAAAGAAGTTAGTCCATAGTTCGTGCGGGAAGTAGTAACACACCAGCCCTCGCTATGTCTAGTTTCATACGTCTGGGTTGTTCTCTCCAAGACCGACAGTACAGAAAGAAAGAAGTTGTTATTTTGTTTTACTGCCGTATTGTAGACTCCCATCAAACGATACTTGTACAAATGATTAATTGTCACAGCTTTATGTCTACGAAAAAGCTGCTCAGAAGAATGCAAAAAAGAAATATTTTCAATTATGCGAAATATTTTCTCCTATGTTAGTAGCAGTGTTGTTAAGTTTTTTTTTTGTTCGTTGTGGTTCCCCAGACCAGGTGACAGTACACGTAATGTGTGTAGATCAGAGAGTAATAAATAAAGCAACTTCACTCGCGCAAGAAACATAAAACGAGTTTTAGATATTATTCCTATGGCTTTGCAAACTTTCCGGTGATTCCGAAAATATGTTTAGTTAGGGTGACGAGTGAACGGGCTTCTCACGCACTCACAATCACGCAGAGATAGGTAAGGGGGTCAGTTCCAACTGTCACGGATTGGCTGATCCCCGGATGGTTTCTCAGCAGACGCCGGTACCATCGGCTCCCTTTCTCCCACCGCGACGGACAAACACCCGGGATGCTGCAAAAATACGCATCGTCGCACTCCACCCTTTGGGAACGCGCAGCTGTACAGGTCAGACGCGTTGCCAGGTCATAGCAACACACATCATCTGAGCTCGGTTAAACACACTGCAGTAAGATCGAGCCAAGGCCACATGAACATATTATGAAATGCTTACGCATTTATTGCACCGGTGCATGCACCCTCTTCCGTTTGGTTTATTACCCTTAAAGCCTTTAGGGCAATACATAGGGGGACGGGGGGGGGGTATGTTTAAGGCGATTATACATTTGGTGAAGTGACAAAAAAAGAACACGCGATTACAGAGTTGTTGGCAAAAACAGAAACAGAATGCAAAAGAGTGCTGCACAACCCGATGCAAGTCATTTAAAGCCCTCAGGATCACTCCAGGGGAAATTATTGACGCGATGTATCTTTCGGCAGGCTGCTCCATTCGGAGGCGGTAAGGACAAGTGGGGAGTTTTTGAGCAGGTTGGTTGGTTCGGACGTGGATGGGACTTTAAAGTGATGATCAACGCGAGACGAGGTACCATGGTCAACATTATAGAAGCCAACACCATGGTCAACATTATAGAAGAAACCTACACATATACTTCTGCTTATACTTGAGTCAATATCAGAGGAACCTGCGAAACACTTCTGCTGATGCATCGATCAATATTATCAGATAAACCTTCGAACAACTTTACCTGTTAGTTCGTTTAACCTTACAAAATGTATCCATAGACAACTTTGACTTATACCGACCCGAAAAAGCGAAGTGATGATAGATAGAATTCAGTCCAGTGTCTTCTTTAATATATCGTCTGACTGGTAAAATATGCGGAGAAAGCGGGCTAGGATATTCTCACAACAATTTCAAAACAACGCATGGGCCTAAGTGTAGTTTCACACAAAGAGATGCTCGTGCAAATATATATGTCCGATGAGTATTATAAATAAACCTAGCGGCTTATGAAGTGCTAATATATACAGTATTTTTCTGTCTATAGTCCGCGGACTATACATGTTTAAAAGTTGAACTTTTAGGCTGTGCGGACTATCTACGCGTGCGGACTATACAGGAATTTCGTTTTTACAGCGGAGCTGTTAAGGGCTAGTTTCCCTAGGATCGTGTTCCCGCGAAGAAATGTCGACACAAAGCTTTGCTTGCCGCCATCGCTCACAGATGGCGGTAGCTGTCCAGAGTTTGCCTGTTCTCCGCTTGCCGCCGTCGCTCATAGATGGCGCAACCTTTCAAGCCTTTCCACTCTGGCTTGCCGACTTGCAGCCGGCCATTACTTCATGCCCACCATAGTACAGCTTCGCTGGTCTTCTTCTTCACCAAAAAGAAAGGCTAAAGTTTTTCAATATCGTTAATTATGACGAGACGAGATGGATTTTGTGAATGAAAGGGTATGTTAATGATGATTTATGTATATTATAGCCTTTTCTGTGAGCTAAGAAAGCAGACATTTGCCGTCGCTCATAGATGGCGCAATCTTCAAGCCTTTCCACTCTGGCTTGCCGACTTGCGGCCGGCCATTACTTCATTCCCACCATAGTAAGCTTCGCTGGTCTTCCTTCTTCACCAAAAAGAAAGGCTAAAGTTTTTCAATATCGCTAATTATGACGAGACGAGATGGAGTTTGTGAATGAAAGGGTATGTTAATGATGATTTATGTATATTATAGCCTTTTCTGTGAGCTAAGAAAGCAGACATTTGTCAGGGTGTGCCGTCTATGAGAAGAGTTTCGTGTGAACTAAGCACCAGGTTCGGACTGTGCACGGCGTGCGGACTATGCACTGGGTGCGGACTATCTAAGCAAAACCTTTTATTTTTTACCCCAAATTTGTCCCTGCGGACTATACACCGGATGCAGACTATAGTCCGGAAAATACGGTATGTTCGAATTTCCACATTTCTGTCATCCTCTTTTCAAGAACTACTGCGTTGTGCAACACTACCAAATGTTTCAGCGCACCGTTTGACCACCACCGCGACAAAAAGAATTGCAATACAAATATTTGCATTCCGAATACACGTACGTAAATAGGGGATCTATATTTTCGAAACGACGTATCCAGAATGCAAGAAGGTGTTCCGCATACCTTGTTGGGAAATATTTGTCCCCCATTTCATATTAACCATAAACTCGCTCTGGCTTCCATGGGTTATCCGTGTATCATTTCCAGCATTTGTACACTTATTGTCTGAACAGTTTACCCATAATATAATGCAATCAGTTCGGTATTCCGGGTGATATTGGAAGTGAGATTTTCACGAACGCAACATGTTAGTTTCTTTCTGATGGCGCTATAAAACAGTGACGCAAACAAACAAACAAAAAACAGGAACCAATTTGGCCATATTTTCACACAAGCGTCATCGTTTTCAGCTCACACAGATTAAAAAACAAACGAGTACCGTGAAGGGTTAATAATCGTTACCGATCATGAAAGATGACCAAACATTATGCAAATTGTATACTCCGAAATCGGAACTCCGTATTATTTCTGCCGTTCCGTACCCCACCACAATCGCTCTCTCTACAACAGAACGAAGAAAACATAGTAAAAACACGACAACAAAAGAATCAAAAGTGAGTCCATGTGGTAGCGAAAGACGATGTTGATTACTCCATCGAGACTCATCCGTCTTCCAAGAGACGCTCGAGACACCAATGCTCCTTTTCGGGTCAGCATATAGAGGGCGCGCGGGCAGCGTCAAGCGCCATCCATAGCCTTCCGGGAGCCAAACGTAATGGATGGCAGAGTATGCCACGGGGAGAGGCGCGCTTATGGCTGAGTAGCCGGGGCCATTGCAGTACTCTATATTTGCGACCTCGCACGTTGCGCATCCACGTCTCGCTGCTCTTCGGTGCGTGCCCCAGATGGAGTGAGTGGGAGTGGGCGCGCACGTACCGCGGTCATAAATAGGGACGTCGATAAATTTCGCCGAAACTGAGGTTCGACTGGTTGCCGAGCAGACCTGCGACTGTTACGCGAAATATGAGTTCGACCTCTGAACAGTGTTGCCTGAATTCTAAGCAAGGTTTCAACCTTGATAAAAATAATTAATACGGATTTTTGCATAAGTAATTGCAACGTTTGCACAATACGCTGAAACAACACGAAATATTTTTAATTATCTAGTCAGTTTGTTATCCACCTCTGCCAGATGGCGTCGTGCGCATAATAGTCGCATAGAGAGCCTGCATTACAGAGAGTTTCCAACTGCTCGACTGAGGTCACGTGGTTTATTGGCGTTCGCTCATACTTTTTTACCGGGACTTCTAGCACCGACCGCCAGGATCGCAACATACCGGCAGCATGACACTTTGACTTCTATGACGCCATATATGTTGCCATACTTCGGGACCCTCTTTGGTTTAGGAGCAAGATAGGGCGTCAAACACACCAGTTGGAGACGCCTTCGGCCAAGCACCGTATCGTACATCAGTCGAACGTTTGTCGAACTTTGCGTTAAGAGAGTTCGAACCTGGTTGTAGTTCAACCTAGGCAGGTTCGCGACATTAAGCTGCGTTTAGAATCTCGCTCCCGACGACGTTGATTGGCTGAGCGCGTTTGGAGACTGGAGTGACACAAGGGATTTACGACCCGCGGCTAGCTGTTGGTTATGATAAATGATTGCAGGTGACCATGCTTTTTTTTTAAATAATAAAATACTAAAGTCTCAGAATCTACTGTGGATGCCGTGGATGAAAAATACTTTGGGTGCCTGTCTGGCAACCTCAGGGCACGCCTTTGCACAGCTTGACTCGACCCATGAGGACAAGCTAGGCTTAAGCCAGGGTCACACCTGCATATACACGAATTTCAGAAGTAATCGTTTACAAGTAGCGGATTGCTTGTAATGTGTTTACTTTTCAAGTAATCTTGTAATTGCCACGCTACTTTAAGCGGCGGTAATTTGTAATGTAATTTCGTTACTAATTATGCTAAAGGATTACTTTAATTACTCGTTACTTCTTATAAATATCAACATAATACAGAAACTGGAGCGATATGAACACGCAATTCAGTAGCATAAAGACAGCCATTTCTACAAAATAGAAACATCGTGAAGATAAGAATAACCGAAAAGAAAAACACGATTTTTTGTATGAGCGGTCACTAGAAACACTAGAACGTGCAAGGCATATACAAATTGTGAAAAACAAAGTGAAAAAAAAACAACGCCGAGTAGGCGTTGTCTTTTTGACCTCCAAGCGGAGGTAGACCCTGCAACTGAGCATGCGCACCGCTGGCTTTGCCTGCAGAATTTCAGGAATCATTTCCGGTAGCCTTCAGCTAGCGGGATGGCGGGTGTTGGTGTAGCTTTCGCTGCCTTAGCAGCTTACATTTGGACGGAGTGCACCTACTTTCTTTCTCTTAAATACAATATTTTGCTTTTACAAGGACGATCATAATGCGAGCGTACGAGAAATGAAAAGTAGTGTTGGAGTACATTTTTGAAAATATCAAAATTGTTTCTTCTGTTTTCTTTATAAGTGTACAGGAAAAGTAACGTGAAAGTAATTTGTAACGTAACGAGAAAAGTAATCACTTACATTTGAGCGAGTGATTTGTGGTGGTAATCCAATACATTTGAGGCTCAGTAATTTGTAATTGTAATCCATTACATTTTTCAAGTAACGAGAACAAGTTTGCTTATACATCATACAAAAGACAGTCTGCGTACAGATTCGAACACGAGCCAGCGCGAGATCCGTGGTTCGAACGCCGCATGGCAATGAGTTCAAGGAGGAAACTTGGCACGCGGCATTCGAACCACGGATATTGCTGGTGACTCGTGTCATTGCACACTGTCTCTTGTACGATGTTACGCGCAGTGTGACCCCGGCTTCAGAGTATCGACGCTTCATGTTCTCTTGCTTTATTAATGCGTTAGCATTTGTACCTAGATGACAGCGAAGAGTTAGCGCCGGCCGTCTGCGGACAATGCATTGCAAAGGGAAACGCGCCACGTAGAGAGGGAGAAGAGTAGTGGAGGACAAAGGCGAGAGGAGGGTGACGTCACGGGGCGGAAGCCAATGCGCGCGCGGGAAACCGGTGAACAGTGAAAGCAGCGCATAGGCAGCGGATGCCGCTGCTAGGCGTGCAAGGCAGGCGAACGCCGACAGAGCACGGGAACTATACTCCGTTTCAGCTTGTGTCCAGACGCAGGTGATGCTACAAGCGCGAGCTCCGGGCTTTCAGCGTCCCTGCCAAGCACGCGCGCTTGTGCAATGCAAGCACTGTTCAGGGCCACAGGCTCGCGCTCGTAGCATCGGCTGCGTCTGGACCCAAGCTGAAACGAAGTTATAGTGCCTATACTCCGTTTCATACTTAGCGTGCAACGCTTTCAAAGCTGCTGGCGCGAGCGCGTGGCTTCATCTATGGTTTTGTTTGCGCGAGAACGCGTGCAAATGATCAACGAGATCAAGCCCCATGCTCGCGCCAAAAGCTTTGACAGCGTTGCACACTAAGTATGAAACAGAGTATAGCTCGGCTGGCCGCAATGCGGCACAAGAAGCGGCAAGCCGACGCGGGTCTGCGTGCAACAAAGGTTGGGGGGGGGGAATAAAAAAGGATCCCATGGATGGATCCTTAGGGAATGCGTCAGCATGACTTTTGGGAAATGCCCCACACGTCCCTTTTTGGGAAAGGCTAACACTGACCCCGTAATGAAGTAAAAAGAAAAAGGCAGCGAAAAAGAGAGCAAACAAAAGGGATAGCCCAAAAGAGAAAAACAAAGTGAAGGGATTAGCGTTTCCCAAAAAAGGACGTGAGTGAGCTTCCCCGGGAATCATGCTAACTCATTCTCTAAGGATCCACCAATGGATCTTTCTTTAATTTTGTTGGTGCCGCCATTTTGGTGCTTAGTGCGGAGCGGACGCAACAATTCATTGGTTTTATAGCTTCACTCTCAGAGGATCTGCACACGTCCGAGGCAAGATGGCGGCGTCTGGAGGATTTTATCAGGGATACTGGCGCGTCCTTCCGAACGAGGTTTGTGTCTGCACAGTCGCAACTTTGGCACCGATGCAATACAGCCAATTAGGCAGTGTAAAAGTGCACTGTCACGACGCTCGTTGTCTCGGTGGGATTGCTATCGCCAGCCAGACATGGGTAAATTACTTCCGAAATGTAATTTAATTAAAATTACAATTACCTTTGCTCTAAAATTATTTAACTACAATTACAGTTACTACTATGTGAAAAGTAATTATATGACAATTCCAAATTACCTTTACCCTAATTACCATACGCTGAGCAAGCGTTCCAAAATGCGTCCTTGGGCGAATCGGGACGCAAGCGGTTCCGCACCAATAGAAAGTTTTAGCAGATTGTTCCGATACTTCCGATACAACCCTCCGATAACGATACGCAAGATAACGATACTAAGTTCTCACTGCGCATGCGCAGAAACCGAATTCGGGAGGAGGGAAGCGTCTGCGATGCGCAGTGCCGACGGCAGTGCCACCGCAGTGGAGTGACGTAAGAAAGTTGAGCTGGTCTAGACGCGCCAGCGAGAATAGATGGCGTCGCGCCGGAGGCCGCACTCGGAAACGCTTTGTATAGACTTCCTGCTATGGTGCACCTGTGAAGGGGACAGGGTGTGTCGTCCCAAACAAGAGCCTGTCTACGCGGTCGCAACTTGAGCAACGAGGCACTTATATCTATAGAAGCCTCGCCGAAGCGGTCGTCGCGGTGTTCGATTCGTTATTATCGTCGGGGGATTTATTATCCGGGGGCCGCGGCAACGGCCGCGGGTCGCTGGGTGCGAGAGTCAATGGACTTTCTCGCCGCTCGACCGCTTTCCTCGGTTAACGTGGAGATGGTGGAGACCCCCCGAAACAAAAAACCGGTCAAACGGTTTTTCGTCTTCTGCGGGCGACCCTGGCTATTGCGTTTCGGCCAGGAAAGAAGGAAGAAAAAACGCAGACGGTAGACAGGACATAAACAAGGACTAGTCCGAAGAGCAGACCGGCAAACTAGTTTCATGCTAAGGAGGTGTTTTCTCTGTCAGAAACGACAGCACAAATGGCATCGTGTTTTTCTTATGTAACGAAAGATGGTGCTATTAGCACCGACATTTTAGCGTGTTTATTTTTTTTTTTTTTGTTGCGAATTTAGGTATTCAGCACTCTCCCCTTTGCTTGAGCCAAAAATCTTCTTTGCGTGCCAGTACCGCCTTTAAAAATTTAGAGATACCTGCCTTTCCCCTCTTCTCTTTTCCTGTCACGCGTCCTGAGCGTAAGAAACTTCCTGAATATTCCGAGGTTTCTAAACTTCAAAAGTTATTTACCCACTTGCATGTTACGTTTTCATGAACGGAATATTGCACAAATTAGATATTAAAGAGGGGGTTCGTACGAAAAAAGGCGAATATTAATTTAGTCTCCTCAAATATAAACTGGGTATTACAGGAAGCCTAGACTACCTGAAAGGCGTTGGTGGGCGTCACGAACAAACAAACAAACAAACAAACAAAGAGAGTGAGAGAGAAAAAGAAAACGGAAGAAGGAAGGACAAACATGTGCATGAAAAGAAAAAGAAACCGGGTCAGCACCAGCGCTCTACAGCTGCATAAAAACTAAGAACGTGTTTAAAGGTAAAACGAGATTGAAAAAAATGCGACCGAAATTTTACGAAACACGTTCGCAGAATGTGTTTTGTAAATTTCGGTCGCAATTTTTAGCCAAAGTCTGCATGCCTTTCCGATGGTAAGTACATCACTCAACAGACAATAAAAGACACGTCAAACATACTAACACTAAGTACAGCGTGTTCCAAAACACAAGAAATTCACTCTGTGTGTTTTTTTTTAACGCAAAAATTAAGTTAAATTAAGTAAACTTAACATGGACCCTAATATTTTTAAATGGATAGCATGCTTCTTGTCTAATCGCACGTAATATGTAACCGCCAATGACCATAACTCCCTCACTGTCCTGTAACGTCCGGTGTCCTGCAGGGTCGGTGCTAGGGCCCTTGCTTTTTCTTATTTATATTAACGACTTATCTAGCTGCATTTCTTCATCTATAAAACTTTTTGCTGACGACTGTGTTGTTTATCGCAAAATTCTGGAACCTGCTGATCATCCTGCTCTTCAGTCTGACCTCGATAACATTTTATTTTGGTGTGACACCTGGCTAATGAAACTTAACCCTGCCAAATGTAAGTCAATGAGAATTTCACGTCATTCAAATCACATCCTACCATGTGACTACTTACTTAACGGTGTTCGCCTAACGCAAGTTTCGTCCTACAAATATCTTGGCATTATCAGTTTCTGCTAACCTTTCATGGCAAGATCACGTCGACTACATCACGAGTAATGCTAATCGCGCACTCGGTTATCTACGGCGTAATTTTCTTTAGCCCCAACTAACTTGAAACTCATACTTTATAAAACTTTAGTGAGGTCAAAGCTTGAATATGCATCATCAATCTGGGACTCTCATATTAACTCCCTTAATCTTCAAATAGAAGCCATTCAAAACCGTTCCGCGCGTTTCATCTTCTCAAATTACTTTCGAACTGCCAGTGTCACTTCTATGAAATCTAATCTTAACTTACCCGATCTTTCATTGCGTCGCAAACTATCTCGTCTTTGTCTCTTTCATAAGGTTTATCATTTCAATTCTTTACTCAGTGACTCTCTCTTTCTGCCACCATCGTACATTTCTTCCCGCAGCGACCATCAGTTCAAGGTTGGCGTCCCAAGCAGCCGCACCAATTTGCACTTCCACTCATTCATTCCAAAACCTGCACAGACTGGAACCACCTCCCCGCCTCCATCGCTTCAATCACTGACACCGACCGTTTCAAAAGTGCCATTTGCAACCATTTTTTGTAATCCCCCTGCTGTGTTTATGTTCATGTTGTATTTTTTTCTTCTTTTTTTTCACCACTCCTCTCTGTAATGCTTCGGCCTTGAGAGTAAATAAATGAAATGAAATGAAATGAAATGAAATGAAATAAGCTGTGCATCGCCGAACGGCCATTGTTCGGCCAAAGGTAGTGCTATAGCGGTCGGATACAGATGCCCAAAGTTTCAAAACTAACCGTTATCTCAAGTAAAAATTATATGTGAATTTATGAAATTTTTGATTTTCTCAATGAAAAAAAACAACAACAACAACATAACTTGTCGATAAGATAACGGTTAGTTCTGAAACTTCGGCATCTTGTTCGGATCGCTGGCGCTACGTTTAGGCCGAGAATGAGTGTTCGGCGATGCCGAGAGGTGATACATGTTTCTGAACTGCATGACTGACCGTTTGTCCTGTCGAATTTTCATCAAAATAAATACAAAAAAAATCGGTGGCCGAGTGGGCAGCGCACAGCAGCTCGGAGCGCGTGGAGTGAAAGCTGGTGCTGCGGAATCTATCGGAATCCTCGGTTCATTCCCGCCCCTGCTCGTTTCGATCTGGATGAGCATCGTACCGGCGCGCGGTCGTGCATCATCACTTCTGCGCGGTGCACGTTAAAGACTCCAGGCTGGTGGTTGTACTGCACTGGGAAAAAATTTCTCAGACGCCTATCAAGGCTGACTAACTTTCGGCTGTATAAACATACATACAACACAATTCTTATCATTTGTGACCTGATCCCGGAGGTCGAGACGATGGCCAAATCTGAATAACGATAATATTCCCTGGAGAATGGGAACAAGGAAGACAAAGGTAACAAACGCTAATCTTCAAGCACAGCCAGGTGTCTGGTGAGCGACTGAAAAAATCCGTCTGGTCCTGGTTTCGAACCAGGGACCTCTCCATTTCCAGTGGACACGGGCATTGCCTATACCCGGTGCGGGAAAAATGCGGGAATGTTTATAAACACTATTCGATAGACCCTTTTCAAAATTTTAAAATGATGCATAGATTATGTGTGGCCACCATTAGTGTGGTCGTGCACTGTGAGAATGCATTGGACACTAGCGTTTCGTCAGCATTCGGAGTGTACTCGGGTTGAAACGCATTCCACACGAGTGCTGCGTCAGTTTTCGGCGCGAGCTCGGAACCAATCACGGGCCTCACACCGGAAGCGACGATTCCAATTAATGGCGGCTGCGCATAATCTACTCATCAGTTCACAATTTCGTAAAGTGTCTATTCTCACGACACCTCTTCTAAACGCAAATAGTAAACAGACCGTATTCAAAATTGCGGATGGACTACATGATTCGTCGATTATCTGAGGCTGCCATATTTCGAGCTTGCTCGTCGAGCGTACACTGGACATGTGTGCGGCGTCAAAGTTTGGGGCGGATTTGGGTCCAATTTTTTTCGACACGAGCGTTGCGTCAGCGCTTGGCGTGAACTCGGATTCCGTCGTACGCTTCGCGTACGAAACTATGCCCAAACTAGGGTGGCCGCCAGTGTGGCTCGATGGACTTGGTCTATTAAGGCCCTGTCACACTGAGGCAACACGACGGCAACAGCAACACAACACGTTGTCCAACAGTCGGGCACCTTGTTGCTCGCTCCCCGTTCTGCGTGCAGCCAAAATTGCAACCTCCCCAGTTCCTGACGCTAGCTCGAAGTGTGTCGAACGAGGTTCACGAAGACTTCAGACCTCGCTGTGTATTGGAATGTGTGGATGCTCTTTACAACGTGCCCGCTCGTCGTACGCTTTCCTATGATCTCCGCCCAGTGGTCAAGTTTGCAGTGGAAAGTCAGCTACGTATACTAGAAGCTTACAAGGAAGGATCGTTTGTTGTTCTGCCAGAAGAAATGTACCAGGACAGAGCCAATGCAGCTGTGATCAAAAACTTTCGATCGGAGCCTGTTAATTTAAAGAAGGCATAGCGTCGGGCAGTGGACCTCTGTAACAACATAACACTGACCCAACTGGCTAAAAACGTAAAACAAGCAGAAGGGTTACACCTTCATGTGTTCTTCAGTGCCAAAACCCATAAAGACACCTGCCCGTTTCGTGACATCGTTCCTGAGCGAGAGACCTGGCAGCGCCAAGTGGCAGCCTACCTTCAAAAGCGCCTCTCTGGATTAAACCTCACCGATCTTTTTTTTGTCCACAACTCTGAGGCAGTGGTTGAGTCGTTGAGTTCTGAGAGGTACAGCAATCATGGTGTTTTCAGCGTGGCTGTTGAAGACCTTTTTTATTCCCTTCCGCGCCATTCTTTGCTAGCCTCGGTTCAGCCATGTATTGAGGTTAACGGTGAGCTCCCCTTCCGAAACGCTACCGGTATACCCTTGGAAAGCTTTCTAGAGATTTTAATGTTCTAACTCAAATCAATGTTCATTGGGTGGAAGGATGCCTTGTATTTGCAAAAATCTGGCATTTGTATAGGGTCTTGTGGTGCCCCTATTCTTAGTGTCATTTTTCTGTCAAGGGTAGATCATGCTATTTACATCGCACTTAGCCCTCTTCCGGTACGGAAAGTTTTTTTAGATATGTCTATGATTTTTTTATTGTGTATGAGAAAGATGTAGAGAGTGACATTGTAAAACAGGTGTTGAAAACTTTCGTTAGGTGGGGCTTAGGCCTCAAGTTCACTTTCAAACAACCCAAGAATGGTATCTTGCAATTTTTGGATCTTTCATTATCTGTCCAGCCCAATCAACTCAGCTGGTCCTTTTCTCCCCGATCAATGAAAGGCATTCTTCCGTACACGTCCTCCCATTCAAATGTCATTAAAAGAGGCATAGCCATCTTCATTTTAGGATCGGCCCTGTTTAAGTCCTGTTACCATGTGGTCAAGGATAGTTGTGGGTCTCAGCTAGAACGCCTAAGGGTGTCTGGGTTCCCCTCGCAGGTGCTTGTTGAGGTTTTGGGATCCCTGTTACGGAAGGTGAAGGGGATTCACAAGGAGAAACCTCATTTACAGAGGAAGCGCCCGGTAGTGGTTTCCTACCTTCATAAATTTTCCCACAATTTTAAACAAGTTGCCAGTAGGTACGAGGTCCCGGCGGTGTTTTCTTCTCCCTACAAGATAGTCGAGATCTGTTCTAAAGTGGGTTCTGTTATTGACAATCACTCAACACCAGGGTGCCAGAAGCGGCACAAGCTCTAGTTTGTTCCCTGCTCAGAGGGTGTTGTGTACAGAATCCCCTAATGTGTGGTGGTCGTTGTATTAAACAGACTGAACGATGTCTTGATGACCGACTCCGTGAACATTTCTATTCACTTCACGCCACCGTGGGAGGCCTCCTGCCCTTATACTGCCTCACCTGTCAGTGCTGACCAACCTTTTCGGACACAACAATATTAGGACGATATCGAGATCGGCAAACTAGAGAAATTTTGGAAGCCTATTCCATCCAAAACTCGGGCCAGTGGTGTGTGAGTTACCCTTCACTCTTTTTGAGTGACAAGGAGGTTGACTTCCTAGCCAGCGCATACAAGTGATCTTGGCCGGCCAGCAATACCCAAATATGTTTTTCTGTTTTTGTTGTTGTTTTTTTCTTCTATTTTTCGTCGTGACCTTATAATGTCTTTGTTTTCTCCCTTTCTACCCTAACTTAGTAATGTATCCGTTTTTCTTCTTTCTTCATTTCACCTTGTGGGTGCACGTGGGCTTCATGTCTGGAGCTTCCTCTTTCTCTCTCTTTCACACTACATAAGTTGGGAGTCAGCGCTCTTTCCCGTGTCCTATTTTCTTCCTCCTGTGCTTGTGTGCTGTTTTAGGTATGTCTCACTTCCCGTGTTGTCTGACAAACCTGTCACATCGCGGCAACAGCAGAAAACATGGACGACAACTAAAATGTTGCCTTGGTATGACAGCTTTCGGCAACAAAAACAGCAACAACTTGTGTTGGACAACGTGTGTTTCCCTGATCGCTGACTAAGCGAATTTAGGGCCGGCAACACGACCACAGATAGCTTCGATGGCAGAGCTAGTTCTTTATCAATAACGCCTTACTCGAGTAAAGGCTTGGAAAACGTTATTTAACAATAATTAAGGCTGGCGTGCAACTAAATATTTTGATTAATGTTTTTACTGCGTAATTACGGAAAGCGATTGTCAAAAAGGTCACAGCTACGGTCGTGAACGTTCAGACTGGTGTTCAAATTAGAACTAACGAGAGACCAGCTCACATTATTGCTAGTCAAATAAAATGGCATGCCTACTCACCTGATAAAGTATAATAAAAATAATCCAGGAAAGGAAACATTAAAAAAACTTTCAGCCTTTCCACTCTGGTGAAGAAGGAAGACCAGCGAAGCTGTACTATGATGAGAATGAAGCAATGGCCGGCCGCAAGTCGGCAAGCCAGGGTGGAAAGTCTGGAAAGGTTGCCGCCATCTATGAGCGGCGTCGGCAAGCAGACAACCGACAAGCCGGTTGTCTGGTTGCCGCCATCGCTCATAGATGGCGGTAGCTGTTCAGAGTTTGGTGTCATCATTTGTTTGCTGACGGACGCGATACTGAGGAAACTGGCCCTTAATAGCTCCGCTGTAAAAATCGAAGGATTAAAATGACCACTCTGATCATGATTCTTGATGCTTGGAACGTGGAAACAGCCGCTACCACACACCTGATTTGTTTCAAAAATACCCAAGACGTTTTGGGGAATAAAGCGATCACATAGCAGGCGGTAAGCAAATGAACAGCTTTGAAAAATATTTATTCTACCGATTATTATGAAGGCCGATCGTGTCGGTGTCGTAGTTTTTAAGCACTGTCAGTTCAGCTCAACACCACGCTACAAAAAACGCTTTGGGGTACTGCCGGTGCTAACTCCATTTTACGGTACAAATAGGGATTGCATAAAAGAAAGAAGCGGACAGAAACACTTCATATGGTGGAGTATATCCCAAACATATATCAGCGATGTCTCTTTCCTCGGATAGGGCTATCTGCTTTGTCAGCGAATGAAGAACATTTTGACAAAATAAAGAGTGGAAAATACTCCACTTGACAAGTTTTCTTATCACAGTCACTGGTTGATGTCGTCTCGTGGTAGTTTCCGGCTCTTCGAACGCACTAGCACCTTGTATAGTCACAATTCCGGCGACTCCTCGCCGCACACGAATGAAGGTAAACAATCAAGATGGCGGAGTATTCCCTTTGTTGTCCCCGCCACCAGTGCGCTGTGACAGGGTTGTCTGACAACAAATCGGACAACACGGATGCCGGGCGGCAGCAACATTTGCCCGACTGTTGTTGTTGCCGTGATGTCACAGGGTCACCGGCAACACGATTTCCTCGTGCTGCCGGATAGAGTTGTCCAACTGTTGCTTCTCTGTGACAGGGCCTTTACGGTTCCGTCATTCACGATAAATACAAATCCAGGGCGACGCAAGCAAAGACATGGTAAAGCCACGCACGAGCACAGGTCATGCATCTGTCCGATAGTAAGTATAAATGGATCCTAAGAAAGTAGCGCCATGCTTCACGGACGGTCGCCATTTTAACGCGATAGCGTTTAGAGACTCCTGTCGCGGACAAGCCGGCGTCGTCGTCGGTAGGACCAAATAAATTCGATAATGCAAAACTCGCAGCCACGTGTGAAGTCACGCGTGTGACGTCACATGTGGCTGCGACGTGGGACGTGCGACGTGGTGTGACGTCATGATCCATAATGACGCGCTAAATTTGGCGGGAACATGACCCGGTAAATTAAGCGAAACAATATTCCCGCCAAATTTGGAAAAAATGTTTCCCGCCAAATTTAGTGGAAAAAAATGCCCCGCTAAATTTAGTGGAAAAAGTTCCGCTAAATTTAGCGGGAATTCACGCGTCATCTGACATGACGTCATGTGACGTCACGTGACACGTGACACTAGCCGACCAGACCGCGTACACACGCCTGCACGGCTTGGGATGGAGCGCGGGTTTATACGAGAAGGCATTGCGAACTTTATTAAAGCAGCAGTTCCTTTCTGATTGTTCATTCCTGATGAGCCGATCTAAATTTGCTGGTGACGGGTTGCTTTATAGAAACGTTTCTTGTATACCTAGACTTTGTTATCTACATACCGGCGAAACAAGCGTACATCTTCGTACCGACACCCCATGCGGAGTCCGTGCTTAAAGGCATTGAAATAAATGATAATGATAATTGACTAGAAATACGTTAGAACAGCAATATCATCGTAAGAGATCTAGGGAGCTAAGCATGATTAATAAGTTGATTGCATACACTGTGCTAAAGACGCTCATACTGGCTAGAAACGCTTTTTGTGCGATGTTGCTCCATAGCGGTCTTGGCGGCACTGGTTCAGAACGACACTTTCGAAGCTTCGAAGATATGAATGGGCCGGGATGGCGATTGTCATGGCAACTGAGGCCAATCACCCAATAACCTTGCGTGTTTTGTTTTCTTCTCGTATATATGTTAGTATTTGTTTGTGCCCGGTTGGCAGGCTGGGAAGACCATGGCGCCACTTTCCCAGGATCCAGGGACTTAGTAGTATATAGCTCCTGTAAGAATAAGCCCCTTTCTTTTTACAATCTAACCTCTCAAACGTCTAAAACTGCCACTCGAGTGAGCCAATGGGAGCGTCCGATCTTAGGCACGTGACCGCCGCACCACTTTATCTGTAAAGAGCGCGCGATCGCCGGCTGTTCGGAGCTTTCTGAAGTGAAAGGTTGCCGTCAAGCTTGCTTTACTCATTGGCAGCTTAAGAAACGTGCGACTTGGCATGTGTTCACGCACCCTGATTCCTGACTGATTATTTTGGTGCTCTCATCGGCTCCGCTCATGAAGCAAGCTCGTTGTCTGCGGGCCGATATTAAAGATGGGCGGGATTGGCCGCGACCGGCCTTTCTTCCACCGCCAGGGGCTGGCTACGATGCGGCCGGGAGGTGCTTAGGTGGCGAAACACACGTACGATGCTCCTCATCACCCTCCCCGTATTACTAGTAAAAACCGCGCCGATATTGTGTTTTCGCGCTAGCTGTCCAGCGCGCGCGTGCGCCTCCCAAGTTTGAACGTCCTGTAAAAACTGTAACATATGCGCGAAAAAAAGAAAATTAGACAGAAAACCGCGCATAATTCTTATCATGAAAAAGCAGTTCGTCCTTACTGTTGTATAAAAGAAGTAACCTTTTTTCTTTAGTTTAACAGAACCATTAAGATGCGTATAATGCAACGTGATTGGCGATCTGCGTGCTGTATTTACTCTTGGTTATTATATATAAACGAAAAAAAAAAAAACTTCAAATCGTTTTTGCATTTTTATTTCAAATTGTCTCTCCCCGCTTTCCTTCCCCCCCCCCCCCCCCGATGTCTTTTTTTCTTCTTTTTTTGCAGATGCAGTGAGGTAGATACTGTATAATCGCAATGTCCGACTCCATACTGCAGAGGTCGCTTCTCTGCAGTGAACCAGGGTCTGGGGTGAAGCTCAATGGCGCAATGCGGACTTACTTGCCCAAACTGTCCTCGAATATATTTTGTTACCAACACATGTTTTGTCGTTTTGGCACCGTTACAAAATAAACGAGGGCGCATATTAGACGTCTATATTGTTCAACGGCTATTGGTGCTTTTGAGACAACGAAAAATATTGCCATACGGAAACTACCGTCATTGTCCGATACGAAGGTTAAATACAACATTACACAGATCATCTGTGGAAAACCAAGAAAGATGCTAGCGCGGGTTGTGTTATTTGCTGCGGTATTGACCGAAATAAATGTACCTTTTCGCACAATGTCGCCTAATGATCCTCACGTCTTGATGAAATGTATAACACATCGTAGCAGGGCTAGCACTTTGCTGCGAACGGAGCGGCAATCATATCATTGGCATACGTATAACTGCGGCGGTACAGAAACACGGACATAGTTTTTTTCAGAATCAAGAGCTTGCATTGGTCTGGCGCGCTATCATGAAAGTGAGAGGAGACTGAGACAAAGAATGTTAAAATAAAAACTTTGTGACATTCAAAATCCTTGTTTCGTTCTTGAAGAGGGGCAGTTTTTTGGTAAGATATAAATCATATTTATTAAATTCGTTTCTGAACTATCGTGTTTTCTTTTTGCTGCAATTATAAAAGTTGATTGGAAACAGATGGCCAATGTGAAAAATTAAAGAGAACTTCGGCTTCACTCTACGTGCTGGTAAGTGATCACAAACTTTATTAGTCCTCACTCGTGTCAATACAATGCGCAATGCATTTTCAATAGTGGCGTATTTGAGTTTCCGCCTATATTGTCAAAAGAGATCGGATCATACTCCTCAAAAAAGTTTTTGTCACAAAAGCCAGATGCTCCGCGCTATTCTTTCTGCAAAGCGGGCAGGGATCCACCGCAAAATTGGTTAATTATATCTTGCAGCGTACGTTTATTTACGCTTTTATTTTGTTACATCACGTAATTCGATGCGGACTCGTGAAAGCATATTCACGCATTAGGCATCATTGCAGTGGCGTCGATTTCCACAGATGCACCCTGCAAATATATTGAACAAAAAGTTTTCACAGCTCCCCTCGAGACAAGATTTCTCTAGGCCCAAGATTATTTTGACTATGTAACAACCTGTATTGCAGTCATGTCTCTTTAATGCGGGCCTCTCCGTTCCCCCCAAGATGCGTCCATAATGGGGAGTTCTTCACAGTGACGAGACTAAAATGGACATATTCACCCAGTTCATCCTCGAAAATGGTGTCTTTATATAGCGGGGTATCTATATCAACGGTGTCAGTATTCACGATACATGACTGTGTTTTGGTTTGCTTTCTATGTATGAGATTGGAATGACTTACCATGGGCAATCTTCTGGATTCAACTAGTGTTCGTGCAGGGTACGGTGGCTTAAAGTCTGTGGAGTACGAAAAATGAACTTTAAAATTTCCATTTCCCCTTTTCGACTTCGGTTGTCTAAACATTTGAAAGAGAATTGACTTACACTCAAAGTATGCATTGTCCATGTACGAAGCCTGACCCATGTCAACGAGGTATACCGTCACTTTCCCAACTATAAAATTAAAATAAGTAAACAGTTGAATACTAATATTCGGTGGTTTTACGTTCCAAACTAATGAATGTCATCTGTCACGCCCCAGAGGACTACTGAGGACTAATTCCGACCACCAAGGTGATCTTTCCACGTGCAACCGAAATCTCGGTTACGCGACGCCTTATCCGCAATAAGCCTCCGTCCCATGAGGGGAACCTCGGCCTGGATTCGAACCCGTCTCCTGGGGATTCATAGGCCGGCACTTTGCGCCGAAGCCAAAAAGTAAACAAGCACAAATAACAATATAAAAAAGAAAGCTTCAAGGTCCTTAAATATTTGTCTTCAAGGGGCAGCTGACAGGGAAAAACCGGATCGGCTGCGAATTTTTCCTATTACACTTGTACCGTCGTGACGGATATATGTTACTTTGTCATGCAGAATACAAGGTCTGATTGTCTCCTTTTGCGAAAGGCTGAAAGTAACACTGATGCTTGCACAGACAATTTGTTTATCGAGCTCCGTCTGCTACTTTAGATCACCCTGTTACCCTGCTCAGTTAAAAGGAAGATAACAAAATAAGCAGCTGTACCTATCAAAATAGGCAGCACAACCGCTTTTTGTGACAAAAAAAATTAAGGTTTGCATCACCTGATGGCGAAAAGATGACGCTGTGAAAGCCAACGGTAAATAGTTTTGATAGTCTTCAACAGTTTGACCAAAAGCCAAGCCTCTATTAGGATTTGTTGAACCGCGTGACTAACCGCTTTGAATGTTTAGTCCTCCGGCAGCAAGGATTGAACCAAGGTTTCTTAAAATCTAGAAAAGTACAAAGAGAAAAAAACTCAGTGCGCAATTCATCATTAAGTCTAGAACGGAATTGCTCGAGAAGTCTCGATGGTCATTGAGCCACTGAGCATTGGTTCAATAGGAGTTGTTAACCGGAGACGATCCCTCTCAGTTGACATTAATCCAACGACACTTAGCCCTAATATTTAGTAATTACCGACAAAGCTACACGGCAGTGGCGACATTCATTAAGCGTAATGAGAGTTACTGCCTGTCTGATGGCATCGACGGCAGTCTACAACACTAATGCTCGAAAATGCTGTCTCAAGCAGTTCTCTTACGACGTGATGGTTCCTCTGGTAATCGAGGTCCGTGCAACGCATCGTGGTGTAACGCTTGGAGTTGTAGCACAGTCGGTCGCGCCTATTCGCAAATGTCCAAACGAGCCTTTATTCTGAAATCTCGCTAAACAATGAGTGTACTGTGAGCCCTCGCTGTGGCTCATTAGTGCGGTGTCAAATCCAAGGCTCGCTTTCCTTTAAAACATTAAACCGCTTCTACGTTTTTCTTGAGAAAGCACGTGGAGCCTTGCTCTTTCCCCTATTTAGTTAGGCTCGGCCGTCCTATTTGTGCAACAATTTGTAAATATTTCACGTGAAGCATTACCTGTCTGGTTTGCTCCGCCACGCCATAAGGCATCCGACCATAGGTGTCCAGTCCAATTAATCCCGAGATAAACAGCATGTTTCCCATCCTGTATGCTTGGCTGTTGAAAGAAACTTCTGTCGTAATACCATTAGGCGTGGGCCGTCAGCACAAAAGACGCCTCGTCGATAAAGAGTTTGTTAATGTTACCACAAGAGGATAAACTGTCAA
This sequence comes from Ixodes ricinus, assembly GCA_037355805.1. Classification (NCBI taxonomy): domain Eukaryota; kingdom Metazoa; phylum Arthropoda; class Arachnida; order Ixodida; family Ixodidae; genus Ixodes; species Ixodes ricinus. The sequence continues at coordinate 207,299 of JAZHYW010006400.1, forward strand.
AGTTGATATTTTAAACGGCACTCGAAATATAACATAGGTAAGATCTGAGCACTGCGGCATGCGAAAATCAGATTTACAGCCTACAAGAAGAAAACATCAAACTATAGTCGGTGACAGGTCAAGAACGAAGTGGAAGCTCCTCCCAACCCTCTCCACTTCAGCGGAGCGAACGGTGGAGAGGAGGTCGCCTCCCTCCAGCGTTCGCTCTACTAAAGTGGAAAGAGGGAGGGATGGGCTTCCACTTCGTTCTTGACCTGTCACCGACTATAGCTAATCGAGCTTCTCCTCGCAGTACGCACGACGTCCTATACCACCCAAGCAGCGAATCTGGTTCCGAAGTGGCAAAGTATGAAGGCCTGTCCAGACAGGAATCGTGAGGCGAGACGACTCCGACTTAACCCGTACAGCAATCCACTTCCGTCCGTGTTTTTCTTTTTGTGTGTGTGTGTGTGTGTGTTTTTGTTTTGTTTTTTTTTTGCCAGGGGAAGAGTTTTTTTTAGTCAAATTTCGCCCATGTCCTCAATGGGGACTATGAGCATGATCATCACGAGGGTCCGGACAGCCACTCACAAGCTGTGTTGGCGGTCGGTCAATCGCTCAAGGCCTCCGTTTCTCTTCAGGTTCTGAAAACTGGAAAGGGAAAGGCTGAAATGGGAATTTTACCCAAATAGATCCGAGCTACCTCCGGCGGGTCGTGTCACGTGATAATGCGGATAGAGCGACGCTGGACGCGGGTAGGTTTTCGAACGGGAAGGTACAAAACTCCCTTACCGTGGAGTAAGATTGAGTAAATTTTGGAACACGCCCGAGGATAGGAGGTCCCGACAGAACAGATGGACAGCATTGGCAGGTGGCGTGTGACGTCAAGTCTGACGCGCACCGACATTACCGAAGAGCGAAGGAAGCGAGGGAAAAATTGTGATTTTGGCTCGGTGTTGTTCAAACAGACATCAGACTGCCAGACTGCCGGACGCTTCAACTTTTATGATTTTTGCCGGAGTCATGTCGCCTCACGATTTCTGAAGTGTCCTGTTTGGAGAGGCCTTAAAGGAGTCGGACTGGTGTGCCGTTAGATGTCGCGATCTTGGCAGTTGGTTGTAGAAAGGCTGGCAATTTCGCAAAGCGAACTACAAGTGCTGCTGTCGCCGCGGCGTCCCATCGTGTATCTGCTTTGGTTTTCGCAGACTGCCTGGCTGCAGAACGAGCTGCAGCAGAGCAAGTGTCCGCCGCATCCACCCCCGCTTTGGTGCCACCGCCAGGATCGCTACAGGCGAAAACGTAACATTTCGATGACGTCACCAGGCGGAACTCGAGAGACCACAAATGAGAACGAGGGGAACACATCAGTCGGGGACTCGTTCCGGGAACCATAGTTAGAACCTAGCTCCGTGACCATTATAGTTGTTGAGCACGCACGAAAAAAAAAGTACACCGATAAATAAAAATGTGATTGCGAAAGTAACTACGCACACTGTAAAAAATGTACGTAAAATATACGTGCATTTTTACAATCAAAAAATACGACGCGCCCTCGTATTCTTATAAGACGAGTTTGGATCGTTTCTCGGAGTGCGCGGGGCGAAAAGCTCGTGCGGCGAGCCGAGAGCCAGCGGCGCATGCCAAGCGCCACGGCGCCGAGCATGCGCAGAGAAGGGCGAACCGGACCCGTGTTGCCCGTGCCCGACCGCCCGACGCCAACCCGGAGGCCCCTCTCCCTTGCCGGCGCATCGTCGCGTTTGTGCGTGTACCGCGTGTACTACGTACGAACAAACTTTCTCTCTCGACTCGTTCGCACGGCAATCTAAACCTCGTGGTTTTTGGCGGTGGCCTTTGGCTGTCTCTCAAGCCGTTCCCTCCTTTCGTTCCTGGCGGGAAGCGACGTCCAAAGGTATGCACTACTCCAACAAACTTTCTGTTTACTATCAGAAACAATATGAGCGTGAACGCGGCTCCGCTTGTCACCGCGGAAGCGCGTTCACGCTCAGATTGTTTCCGATAGTACACTTGACCCTTTCGCGCGGCAATCGAAACCTCGTGGTTTTTGGCGTGGCCTGTTTGGCTGTGTCGCGCCGTTCCCTCCGTTCAAGGCGCTGCTCCGTTCGTTCCTGGCGGAGCGACGTCCAAAGGTATGTGTACTCTAACTCTAGTTTATCACTTCAAAGAAACATCGAAAGGCATAAAAAGAAGGATGGAGCGTTTTTGAAATCGGTGCTCCAAAGCACATGTTGTATACGCTACAAAGTGCTACGGGTCTCCGCTCTCTCTGCATTGCCGTCGGTAGTCTCTTTGCGGTGCTGCATGAGGACCGAGTGTGAGTGTGTCCTTTTGAATAACTCTTGCATTTAAAATCCAACACATTTGGCATGTCTTTAAGATTCATACTTCAACCGCGCTTACCTGAAACTGGTCATACAAACATTTTTGAGCCAAGAGTATTATGTTTTTGCTCTCATTCGTCAACTCGGAAGCCGTGAAATGTTAAAAACAGAACAAGAACGGCTACCGTGCATATTTTCGTTGCCGTCGGCTCCGTTAATGTAGCACTGGATACAAAAAAGATGCCGCCTCTATCCTACAAGAGGCTGGTGTCCAGCAAAATAATCGCGTTAAATAATGATTTTATCGAGGTGTATGAAAAATTGTGCATTTCTCGATAGCTCGCCGAGTGAATTCCTGTGCCCCTTGTAAATCGTGAGCGATCTCTCTGTGTGTTGCGCTTGTAGATCGGGAGACTCCGGAGACGAATTATGTGCCCAAGGAGGTGCAGCGCGTAGAGCGGTTGGAAGCAATTCGCTGCGCAGTGGTTCCGCATATGCTCGCGCGTTTGACGTATGTATGTATGTATGTTGGCGTATGGTTGACGTACGCAGTGTCCAGCGTTACGTCGGACGGAACTCGAAATAAAAATTAAAGTTACGACTCCGACGTAACTAAATTTACCCTAAGGTTCCGAGTTACGTCGGACGGAAATAAGTTACGGCCTGTGTAACCTACGGAACCTTATTGAATGTTACCCTTTGTGGCCGAAACACGACGTAAACATAAAAATATATATAATTACTTCTGCATGACGTCCGATGCAGCGTTGATAAATTGGTCAACGCAAAAGGAAGGGGCTCTAAAGCAGACGAACGATTTTTTTTTTCACATTTCGTTCTAAAGACGCCCAAATCATTAAGCAAAAAAAAAAAGTGCAATCTTTTTTTTGGTGTAGTGTAGATTTTTTTATAAATAACAAACGTTTCCTTCATTTTAAAATCTCTGTTAATCTGGGTAATTGGTCATTTATTTGTATAAATAAATCTTCATCGCAATTATATCGTTCACCGCCAGCTGCGAATTTTGCAAGTGTGCCAAAAGTGCTGGCTTTTACGGTCGCACCCAGTTCATATATGCAGACGGTAAATTCAAAAGGGTTTCCATTACCTGGTCCATGCAAATTGAAGCGTATATTATTTTATTTTTCGTAACTTTTATTTTTTTCCCCCAAACGTATATGGCTTTGTGTGGCTATGTGACCCTGCGTTATGTTGTGGCAGAAAGTGAGTCATGTAGTATAACTGCCATCAGCAACATCTCAAGGTATCTGTACACCACTTGACTAACTCTATCGATGAGTGCATGGGTATAATTAGACCAAACATCAAAAGGCAAAATGCGTGCAACTCTCCGGAATCAGACAGTACATATTTTCTGGTCTATAGTCCGCAGACTATACATGTATAAAAGTTGTTTTCTTATGCTGTGCAGAGTATCTACAGGTACGGGTTATACTATACAATAATTTTTGTTTCAGATCCTTCGTTAGCACCAGACTGGGGCTGATTGGCTTGCCGATTTTAGAATGTTTTACGCCGGGATTAAGAAGTGAACATCCAACTTTCAATGTATTGCTCAGGCTTTCTATGCCTTGCGTGTGACACACTGCTCGCTCGGATGCCTGCAAGCGGTCAATGCGGGTCAAGCTGAGAGCTCTGCGGTTCACCCAGGAGAGGTGCACAAGAAAACCTAGACTTCTGTCAGCAAATATCTTTTGTGCAAGAGGTGCGGACTGACTATGGATGTTAACTTTTCAGCCTACGTTTTGCCCTGCGGACTATGCACTGAATGCAAACTATTTAAACGAAAACTTTTTTTTTTTCAGGGAAAATTGGCCTTTAGGGTCTTTAGACCGGAAAATACGGTTTTAAAGCACTTGTTGCTTACGCTAGAAAGTTGAACAAACCCTGCCATCAGTGTTCACTGTCTTCAGAGCAATAACTTCCCTGTCAATCACGTTCGGGAACCGACAGTTGGAGCTAAGTCATTAAAATCCATAACATGCTGATGGTAATTTAACAAAAAAGGCTTTCTTACCCTCCTCCCTGGAAATTATTTTGTGTGCCTAATTTTTCTCTGTTTCCCCAGACCTACAGAAAGGCTCTTTATGGCTCTGCGTCCCTCTATCCTGTCATGGTCGCAAGTGAAGCCTGCATTGTAATTGTCATCACCATCGTCTGGAGGTATGTATACACCACTTGACTACTTCCATAGAGGAGTGTGCTGAAATATCAAAGGGCTGAATGCCAGCGTGCTGCTCTTTTAAATTGGACAACACTCCAAACTTCGTGTTTTTCAGGCCAGAAAGAAGTTTTTCACTTCAGCGGTCTGCGGTGGTGGTATTTCACTCTCTGCGGAGTTGTAACTTTCTTGTGAATCACGCTAGAGCAGCACAATTTGTAGCCAAATCAATAGCAACCATACGGATGGCTAATTCACATACCCTCCTCTGCGGTAATTATTGCACGTGCCTAATGTTCCTCTTTTTTGCCCGACCTACGGCAGAACTCTGCCTGGTTCTGCGTCCCTCTGTCCTGGGGTGGTCGCAAGCGAGGCCTGCACCGTAATTGCCTTCACCATAGCCTGAAGGTATGGATACACCACTTGAGTACTTCCATAGAGGAGTGTGCTCAAACATCAAAGGGCTAAATGCCAGCGTGCTGCTCTTTTAAATTGGACAATACTCCAAACCATGTGTTTTTCAGGCCAGAAAGAAGTTCTGCACTTCAGCGGTCTGCGGTGATGGTGGTTCACTTTCTGCGGAGCTGTAACTTCCTTGTGAATCATGCTAGGGCAGCGCCATTTGAAGCCAAATCAGTAGCAATCATAACATGCAGATGGCTAATTCACATACCCTCCTCTGTGGTAATTACTGCATGTGCCTAATATTTCACTTTTTTGCCCAGACATACAGCAGGGCTCTGTCTCGCTCTGCGTCCTCTGTCCTGTCGTGGTCGCAAGCGAGGCATGCAGCATAATTGCCATCAACATTGTCTGAAGGTATGTATATACCACTTGACTACTTCCATAGATGAGTGTGCTGAAACATCAAAGGGCTAAATGCCAGCGTGCTGCTCTTTTAAATTGGACAACACTCCAAACCATGTTTTTTTCAGGCCAGAAAGAAGTTTTTCACTTCAGCGACTGCGGTGGTGGTATTTCACTCTCTGTGGAGTTGTAACTTCCTTGTGAATCACGGTAGAGCAGCACAATTTGTAGCCAAATCAATAGCAACCATGCGGATGGCTAATTCACATACCCTCCTCTGTGGTAATTATTGCACGTGCCTAATGTTTCTCTTTTTTGCCCAGACCTACAGCAGGGCTCTGCCTGGCTCTGCGTCCCTCTGTCCTGGGGTGGTCGCAAGCGAGGCCTGCACCGTAATTGCCATCACTATAGCCTGAAGGTATGGATACACCACTTGAGTACTTCCATAGAGGAGTGTGCTCAAACATCAAAGGGCTGAATGCCAGCGTGCAGCTCTTTTAAATTGGACAATACTCCAAACCATGTGTTTTTCAGGCCAGAAAGAAGTTCTGCACTTCAGCGGTCTGCGGTGGTGGTGGTTCACTTTCTGCGGAGCTGTAACTTCCTTGTTAATCATGCTAGGGCAGCGTCATTTGAAGCCAAATCAGTAGCAATCATAACATGCAGATGGCTAATTCACATACCCTCCTCTGTAGAAATTACTACATGTGCCTAATGTTTCACTTTGTTTGCCCAGACATACAGCAGGGCTCTGTCTCGCTCTGCGTCCTCTGTCCTGTCGTGGTCGCAAGCGAGGCCTGCAGCATAATTGCCATCAACATTGTCTGAAGGTATGTATATACCACTTGACTACTTCCATAGAGGAGTGTGCTGAAACATCAAAAGGGCTAAATGCCAGCGTGCTGCTCTTTTAAATTGGACAACACTCCAAACCATGTGTTTTTCAGGCCAGAAAGAAGTTTTTCACTTCAGCGGTCTGCAGTGGTGGTATTTCACTCTCTGCGGAGTTGTAACTTTCTTGTGAATCACGCTAGAGCAGCATAATTTGTAGCCAAATCAATAGCAACCATGCGAATGGCTAATTCACATACCCTCCTCTGCGGTAATTATTGCATGTGCCTAATGTTTCACTTTTTTTGCCCAGACATACAGCAGGGCTCTGTCTCGCTCAGCATCCCTCTGTCCTGTCGTGGTCGCAAGCGAGAATTGCAGCATAATGGCCATCAACATTGTCTGAAGGTATGTATATACCACTTGACTACTTCCATAGAGGGGTGTGCTCGAGCATCAAAGGGCAAAATGCCAGCGTGCAGCTCTTTTAAATTGGACAACACTCCAAACCATGTGTTTTATAGGCAAGAAAGAAGTTTTTCACTTCAGTGGTCTGCGGTGGTGGTGGTTCACTTTCTGCGGAGCTGTAACTTCCTTGTGAATCATGCTAGGGCAGCGCCATCTGAAGCCAAATCAGTAGCAATCATAACATGGAGATGGCTAATTCACATACCCTCCTCTGTGGTAATTACTGCATGTGCCTAATGTTTCACTTTTTTTGCCCAGACATGCAGCAGGGCTCTGTCTCGCTGTGCGTCCCTCTGTCCTGTCGTGGTCGCAAGCAAGGCCTGCAGCATAATTGCCATCAACATTGTCTGAAGGTATGTATATACCACTTGACTACTTCCATAGAGGGGTGTGCTCGAGCATCAAAGGGCAAAATGCCAGCGTGCAGCTCTTTTAAATTGGACGATACTCCAAAGCATGTTGTTTAGGCCAGAAAGAAGCTCTGCACTTCACCGGTCTCCCATAGTGGGTGTTCACTCTCTCTGGATTTAGAACTGCTGCAAGGAGACAGGGAGTGAGTACAGTGCGCCGCAATATGAAAGACCCACTCCGAGCGCTCGGCCACGCGCTCCGAGTGGGTCTTTCATATTGCAGCGCACTGTACATCTTCATGAATACACTGGCTTGTAGCACTCTTCTCTACATACAAAGCAAAGTCATTAAGAAGCATAGCATGCAGGCAGCACATTAACAAGAAGGCTTTCATTTCCTGGTGAAGGAAATTATTCCATACACCTATATTTTTAGAATCTTGTTTCGAACAAAAACTTGTTAGGATTTGTTATGTAGTTTTTCTTTTTTCACTGAAGTATGTTTCATTTGGCAAGCTAAAATATGTCACAGTATGTAAACCACAGGGTTGAGTTAATATGTTCAGAAGATGCTACAGTTGCAGAGTGTTCCTGGGCAGAGCAGATTCCGAAGTTATATCGCACGGAGTTGTGTTACATAAAGCTATGTTCACACTATGGACGCAATGCACCGATCTTTCATAACACGCACAACTGTAAGGGTAACAAGCGTAACGGTTTCGTATAGACTATGAGCAGAAAAATCTTACTGTGCACAACTGCCGTAAAGATCATGGGTGACGGTGTTAAAGAGTCATAACCTTTTACGCCGGTTAACAAAACCACCGATACATGTCAGCGAATGCGTGACAAAGTTTCGCTTTGCTTCTACCAATCACGGGACTCCTGAGAAGTTTTTTGTTTCGTTAATTGCCCGAGGCCTAAGGCACGGTGTTTTACTGGAGGTGAGCTGTGGTCTGTGTCTTATTTGTCACGGACATTACTTGCTGTATCAGATATTTCATGCCTCTCTCCTGCAATGTCAATTGGTTTTTAGCTAAAACCACATTTTCTGTGATAAGCGCAGGTCTCCTCGGAGGAAAGCACTAGGCGCCGAAATGTGCTGCCCTTCGCTTATGGCCCAGACCAGTTGCTCTCATCAAGGTGAGCTGGGCTCTCTTTGCAGATCGAGCAGGATTATTTGTATTGTGTATATGTCAGGCCTACCTTGTTTTGTATTGTATTGACAGCCTTGTGCTTAGCTTATGACTATATACATCTTTCTTTTGCATGTGCAGGGACCATTGAGATAGCCCTACACCTCGGAAGAAGCACCCATGTAGGAATTTTAGATATAATAAAGAGCTACTATAATTTCACTCGTTTTTTGTTGTTTAAATTAAGCTCAAAGAAAACAGCTACAGAGAGCTAAAGCAAAATAATTTACAAACGACCGACCAAACTAGTTTGCATTTTCACTGCTGTCTCGATTCTTAACCCTTTCTCAAGGGTGTTTATGTTGTGAGAATTTGCTGCCGATATGACGCTTTAATATGTTCCGGCCAGCTTGAGCTGCACTTTCGAAAACCTCCAGGTCGCTATGGTCTGTTGCAACTCAAGAACAGCAGGAGCAAGCCCCTCCCACAGAGCCCTCCACTCTTTCAACATCAGCAGAGCGGAGGCTGGAGAGCAGGAGAGTGGGGAGGAGAAAACAACCAATCATGGTGCAATGGTGGTTTCCTTCTCTCCACTTACCTACTATTCGTGGCTTGCAACAGATTTTAGCAGCTGACAGCTGTGTCTGCAGGTGCATCACATGAGGAACACTGTAGCTAGCTGCTGTTTTGCTGCACCGTATCTCACTTATTTTAAAGTTAAAGTTTCTGTAGCCAATTATTTTCTCCTCATTTTAGACAAAGAAGCAGAGCTACTCCAAAGTGCATGAATTCACTATTTCATTGCATTGCAATCTTCATAGTATATGGCTCACGTTTTCAGGTGCATCAAGGATGCCGAAGTTATATTTCAGAATGTCGTTGTACAGAAACGTATGTAAGTGAAAAATATTGGACAGCAGAACATGAGCTACTTCAGTGCCTTAGCTAAAAAGAAACGTAAAAACAAATATTTTGTAAAAAAAAATGATGAAATGCTTGGCAGTTCTATTAATTCAGAGGGGTTGCCCATTAAAATAATGTGCCCCCATATTGTGAAAAAAGACGTCAATGCAACGGTACCCATTTTACCAAAGTGCAAGGTTGCTCATTAAAATTCTGTGCATGCATACATTTAATGGGCATCCTTATACTTTGGGAAAATGAGTACCGTCACATTAACGACTTTTTTCACATATTTTCAAAATATGGGGGCACGTTAGTTAAATGTTATAATACCTATTTTTTCAGAATATAAGGATACTCATTAAAATGATGTGTACACATAAGTTTAACGAGCATCCTTGTATTTTGAAAAAATGGGTATCGTTGCGTTAACGTCCCTTTTCACATATTTTCTGAATATGGGGGTGCGTTATTTTAATGGGCATCCCCTCTTAATAGAGCTGCCAAGCATTTTCTCGTTTTTTTTACGAAAGATTTTTTACAGTGCATTTAACACAAAACGGAAAAGTTAACACGAAGCAGAGTATAATTACGTTTCGAGGACATTGCATTGTGCCGGTGAACTTCGGTACGTACAATTTCACCACCATTCGACAAAGTTGTTTACCTGTAAGGGCCGCCATACACTGTAACGTTCGGGGCTGCGACCATGTAGCCACTGGTGGCTGTACCTGGGTTGACTTCACTGGTGCCCGACTGTGAGACGACGGCACTGAGGAAAAACCAACGAAGCACGCGTCTTCCGATCATTGTCCTTTGTCGACTGAAAAAAATAGCAGACGAATTGCAGCACAAAGACTCCGTTCCTTCTTCCAAAGATCGATGCTTTTTTCACTCTCACTCGTTTCCTCCTCACCCTCCTACCTCTGTACGTTTGACGCCTAGGGTAGTGTTTGCTCCGGAAGGTATCGTCATACAAACTGGCAAGCTCTGGTTAATGGCAGGTTTGTGTATACGCGTCTTCCTCATGGCCCAATACGGGCAGTCATGTCCTCCTATCTCTTACCCTCTTCTCTCTTTCGCTACCCTCGAAAATGGAAAGTGGAGAGGTCGTAGGAGAAACTCCCGTCCTGCAGGCGTTTGAGTTTGCACGTAGACGCTGCAATAGCAACCACTGTGTCGCTGCCAAGCCGTACAAAGGCCGGAAACAATCTAAAATACAGGAAACCATTTTTAGGTCCATCCCTACAGCTAAACATTTCTCCCACCTACGAGTCCTCGCCCCAGATGCGCGAGGGGTATTTTTTTAGCCTATTTATTTAGTCTCGACATACATCTGTTATTTGCTACGACACGTGGACTAACTTTACAGCTGGAGTGTCATTGCCAGCTCGCAGGACGTGCGCAGTGGAACCAAGCTATACAGGCTGTCTCGTTCGCAGTAATTTCCGCGCATAGACGCAACGTTTTGATTGCCACGCATTCGTGTCTTTGCCACCACCGCAATGTGCGCATACAATTCGTGATATTGAGTATAATCCCGATGGAAATACCTCAATGTCGCTCTTTTAAAATTCCGCTTCATGTTAAAAACAAAAAAAAAAAAAATCCCCCAGCAAAGGTTTGAAGCCCCAGCTCATAGGTTTGACAATTGCTCCTGTTGGGCGAGATTTCGTGCAGACAAAATGTGATCATGAGCAAAATACTCGCGCTCGTAGCCCTCGCTATGGTATATCTTTATCTTCATCTCTTTATTTCTGTGCCCATAAACAATTGTCGCAGGGGGAAACGAAGTACAGATGCTGCCACTCTAGTATCGGATGCTGACTGCCCGTGATCCCTGACAGGAGAGGTAAGTTCGTGAAGACAAGGCCGTAAAAGTAAAAAGACAATAGGATGAACCAAAATGGCGCCTTCTCAATGGTGAAAACAAGAAGCACGAGACAAGAGACGATCTTTCACTTACTCCGTAGCAGACGAAAAATGTTTAATTGATATCGAGGCAGGGTGTAGAATAGAAATCGAGATAACTGAAATCGTAATTTAAATCAGGCCGGTTATACTATAGTGATTTAAATCAAAGCTCTCTCCTAAAATTATTCCCAAATTATTTCTTATTTACCGCTTCTTCATTATTTTATGCTTTCTATGTGCATATGTTCTATATCTAAACAAAACAAAATAACCAAGAGAAGGTGATATATATTAGGATTGAGCACGAGCAGAGAGCAGTGCTTTTCTTAGCGAATCGGAGTGTTGAGCTCTCTTTCTTCTTTACTCTTCGTTCGTTAGTTACGTAACATTCTATTATAAGGAAATCAACAGAAATAAAAACAAATAAGTACTTTTAACTAACTTAAAAATCAAGCAGTGTTTTTGTGGGTGAATTTACATGAATAAAAGTTTGCTGCTTAGATTGCACTTGAAGTAACAGCAACTCTTGCGAATTGTTTTGAGTAATCGAACGAATTGAACGATCGATCGGCCATGTTGAAACTATATCTTCATAAAAATATTAGCGCGAAAGACAAAGGACAAGGGAGGAGAGGACAGTACAAGCGCTTATCCGTTCCTCTCCTCCCTTGTGCTTCGTCTTTCGCGCTAATATTTGTAGGATGTTCAACTAACTAGGTCACCAACTTATTTTGTTAAAAAATACTTACTGCTAAGGAATCGCTATTTTCTAAGGCCGAGGCTACATCCACGCGCGGGGACGTAGCCAAGTCGGGAGGAGATAAGGCTCCATCCACGCAAAAGGTCACGTGACTTATAATATGAGGACATAATTTGTTTTTATGTACGTATTATGCTTTCTTATAAGTAAATATAGGATATAAAAATAAAGAAGTTAGATCTTATTGTTGTTTTAAAATTAATATGTCACGTGACCTAACAAATTCCTATACAATTTATCAATTTTTTTTACTTTTTTTCTAAGACTAATAGCAAATATCATGCGTCATAAAAATAGTATTCATAGATATCTTTATAGTTATGTTGTCCAGGAGTCACACACACGTGTGGGCGGCGTGCGTGCCATCTCTGCCGTGCGTATGGGTGTGCGGGCGTGCAGCCGAGCAGCTATGTGGTGCGGGTATGTAGTGCGGATGCGGCCTCCGGGGCCTTCGCCCATGTGTGCATCGCTGCTGAGGCGAGGCGGTGAGGCTTCGTCGTGTGTGAGGTTGGCTTGGTTCGAGGCGTTTTAGTGTGAGCTTATGTGCATCGAAGGGGACAAGTGCGAGCTCACCGTGCCCGTACGTTCTTGACTTGCGCGCACGCTCGCAATCTCACAAAAATTGTGAGAGAAGGGCAAACATGCATTAGTCCCAGTAATAACAAACATAATGAATACATTCAATCGAGAAAACAGGGTAATAGATTCCAGAAACACTTTATTCCATGACAAATAAAACAGTAGCCGATGCACAGATGCCACTCGTCCACGAGACCACCGATGAACACGAAGCCCTTCTTGCGGCGGAACTCCTGCAGGAGCCCAGTTCACGTCTCTGTGCCGACCATTCAACGCCTGGATCTCGGCACTCTGACTACGCCGACTCTCCGACGAAGAGAACTTGTTCTCTCCTCGGAAGGACGGAAGAAAAGGTGATCTGCATCGTCGGATTGCGTTTCAAGATCTAAGTGGCCAGCCGACCGTACTTGTCAACGCACACGCTGGCACAAACACTGGTGTTGTTTGTGCCAAAATCGAGCAGGGCGTCAGACACCTTGGAAAACAAAGCCTCGATCCTAATGCCGCTAAACGACCGCACTTCGACAGCCACCCGGTTATTTTATGCGAAATACTGCGACAAGTATTTCACCATCGAATCCCCGGCAAGCAAAACTCGAGGCATATCAGAAGCCCGACTGTGGTAATACACAAAGGGCCAAACTCTTTGACCAAGAAAACAAGAAGAAAAAAAAACGCTTCAGAGAAAGTTAAATCCGGTTGCGGACGATCAGGCAGGAACAGCAGTCCGCGCACGGCAAAAACGCAAGGAGCAATGGCCGCCGAGCACATGGCAAAACAATGGGAGGCAACAGGCAGGGGAGGCAAGACAGCAGGTTGATTCCTGCGTGGACGAAGAGAAGACCGGAGGAGAACTGCCTCCGTCCACTCAGGAAGTGACGTAGGGCGCCGGAAGTGACGTAGTGCGTGGATGGAGCCTTATCTCCTCCCGACGTGGCTACATCCCCGCGCGTGGATGTAGACACTCCCATTTTCTAACTACGGTCATTTAAATAAAATTAGTGTTATTTATGTCGAATAGATCTGATTTCATATATATATATATATATATATATTTTTTTTAATATCGCGATTTGATTTTCACTTTACATGGCGTTGATTTTACGCCACTCGTCGTGGCCAAACGTTCCTGGTTGTACCACGGATTGATTCAGTGCCGTGGCAGGTGCGTGGTGGTGTTTATTTTGTGCATCGCATCTGGTGAGTAGCAAAGCGGCCTCACATAAACGGCTGTTTGCCGTTTACTTCCCTGTGTATAGAAAAAGAAATTCTATACACAGTTCACAAAACCTGGAAAAAAGATTTTTTTTTTAAGTTTGTTTTTAATTTACACTTACTAAATTTGAGTATGATAAGCTCACCACCCAAAAACCCCCTTTTATTAAAAGCTTTACTGCACTCAGTTTATTCGTTTATTATTAAGTGAGTTTACGCTCGAATATCGCTCATGGCCACCCTTATAAACCAAACCTACCCTATGACGTCCCGACAATCCGTTGGCACTGCTGTCAGCAATGCGCACGCGCAGACGCTATATCTCACGCGTATCTGCATGGTTTTTGTGCACAGGCAGTTTCCCCACCCGGTATGGGCAAACGCGAACTTGTTTGTAAGCAGTGCGTTTGTCTATACCAGTGCTTCTCAAATGGGGTTCCGCGGAGCTGTGGGAGTCCGCGAAAAGACGTTTTTTTCTTAACCCTGGCTAGGTGGCGCTAGCTACCCCACGTTATAAAGAGTGCAGCCGTTACCATCTATTCGTCTATACATCGTCTTGATGATTCTCACTTCTCCCGTCTAGAACAGCGAAGGATGCCCTTTTCACGCTGCAATTAGTCATCCTATATATTACCCCCCCTTCCACGCACACTTCCGTTCCCCTACTGGCATAGGGTCCCCACGACTTTGGCGGAACTCCAAGGCGTCCACGACACATGAACCACTGATCTATCCAGTAGGGGAGTGTTGTAAGCGTGCCCGACTTTCCATCAGGAGTTGTGAAGTTGCGCGTTGCGAATTGTGTCGCTGCCGTGACCCTGCATGGGTGGGCCCTTTACGAGCATTGTAGAGACTGCGCATTTTCGACCGCCAGGCTTTCTGATAAGTTAACGCCAACACACGGCTTTGTGCGTCCATATAATCAGACACATGCGCGATGTGCTTAAAATACGCCGAATAATCAGCTTCAGTGGTCATAGTCCCCCTGCGCGTCGCTGTGTGCTGATTTCAGTTGGCCTGTTTGCAGACAAGTGAGGAAGGTGGCGCCATTGTCGTCCTGCATGTAACGCGTTTACACTAAGTGCCCCAGCGAACTTGCGGTGTCGGTAACATTTACAGTTATTTTAGTGCAATCCGATGGCGGTAAAAGCAGTTAAGAAAATTTACTCGGAACCCAACAGTGCACGTGAAAGATGTATAGGTGAATGAATTATATAGGACATGTTTTGTGGAAAAAAACAAAGAAAACGATAAGAATGCTTAGGACGTTGTGTTGGAAAGCGTATAATCAGGTGTTTCGAACTTTCGTTTTTCCAACCTGCCACCTTGTATGTGTGTCTGCACAAGAAGGCGCCTCCACATTTTTTTCTGCAATTTCCGGGTAGAGTTTTACTATACAGCATGGTGAAGAATAAAATCCAATGATTTAAATCGGCATTTAAATCAGACAAGTTTTACCGTGATGATGTAGGTCTAGCCTTTCCCGAAAAAAGTGTCCCGAAAATATTTGTATTTACCGTTTTATCTTTCTGCCGCTTCTTTTGTGTACACATGAAAGAATCATCAAGGAAGAAAGATATATAAAAGGCTCAACACGAGCAAATAGAACTGCTCTTGTGAGCAAATTGAAGCACTTAGCTCGATTTCTGCCTCCCACTTCGTTCGTCGGTACGTAGCCTCCCGTTGCAACAAAATCAGAACGCAAAAAGAAAGAAGCAAAAGCTAGAAGAGTATTGCCCTATTCTAATCAAGTCAAAACTCGAAATAAAAATCAGATAAAAGTGGTTAAATAGCTAAAAGTCAGGCTGTTCTTGTTCTAGCATCGTGGGGATTATAAACGGTGGTTTACGTATTACACAGTAATTCTTTCTTCCCCACTGTTATCAGTAGAGCCCTGTATATCTGCGGATTACCCGCGGATCATCTGCGGATATCCGCAGTAGTCTGGAGGACGCGGATAAAAATGAATCAGATTTGGCGGATTGAGAATTGAATGCAGATGCCAGAGGCTGCGGATGCGGACCGGATACAGCTATACGTGGCTTGCACATGGCGTCATTTCCGATGACCTCCAGAAAAAAAGGGGAAGAAGGAGCTCCCCTCTTATCAGGATTCTGCTTTGTGCCTCTCGGATTTGCACGGGCGTCGCTATTCTCCTTCCAGAAGATTATAGAAGATTAAACCGTCACTCAAAAATCTTACAGTAGCTGCTTCCCTCTCCTCCTTTTCTATGGTGATCAAAAGTATGCGATGTGACGTCAGTGCAAGGAGCCTTTCCGCGGGTCCAGATGTACATTTTTGCCGAGGCGGCCCATAAACGTGTGCGACCGCTGAGTGTAGAGTGAATACGTAAGTGATTGATACTGTGAAGTACATCATCGATTGTAATACGGGAGCACATTGCTTTTTTAGATAGAAGGTTCCAATCGGGGAGAAAATTATTATTTACGCCAAGAAAGATTTTATTCTCACCAATGATCGCTTTAGGGCGTTGTTCTTAACCAAAAATGCTGTCCTTAGGAAAATGAAAACAATCCAGAAGCATCAGTCGTCCCAGGAAAGTGTGTTCTAGTTTGGCAGGGAAAGAACGGAAAACGTTTCTTTGGCAAAGGAAACCCAGAACGTACAAGGCACAAGAAAGTAGAAGCCTGCAAGTGGCTTCTTTGCCTAGTAGAGCCAGGAGACTGAATTCGACCCTCTGGAGCGGTGGAACCTGAGCCAGCACGAGTTTCCACACCTCATTTTTGTAGCGCAGTTCGTGTATGTCACCCAACCATCAAGTGCACCAACGGAGGGAGATTTATCAATAGCAGAACTATTCTGAATCCGTCCATGTTGACGATATTCTGTTTCTTCTGCACCCAACCTCGACGAGTGAAACATTGAGTGTTTGTGCGCTTTTTTTCTTCTGAACAATGGGCACTCATTATTTTTAAGTCTGTTTTTAACGATGCAGTTGAGGCATAGCGTTTAAAACTGAAACCGATAAAAAATGTTGCCATTATTGAATATTGTGATATTTTCCCAGTGGTAGCACTCGCGCTTTACCACATATACAGGAGTACTTTGCTGCGGTCAGCAAGCCCCTTTCCTCTTCCACTTTTTCATTGTTTGACCTAAATAAAATGACGCAATGTTATTGGCCTGTCTTAATTTTGATGTTTATAAAATATGAGACTGCTTGAAGTGGGTTTTACAGAGAAAAAAAAAATGTTAACATTCCCTTCCCTTTGGGCGTATCTTCTGGACAGAGTCAGTGTCACGAACTCCCAAGACTACTTCATAACTGCAAGCATCGTTTCAGCAATCGAAGTGTCTTTGGAAGGATGATCGCTTATTTTATCAATACAATAAATCAAGATGCAATAAAATTACTTTCACCGTATTCTGACGCGAAGAGTTCTTTTGTACAAAGGTAAGCAGACGGCTTATAGGATAACTTCCAGTATTTTTTTCTCTCATTTTTATTTGTGCTTTGTTTTATGTTGTAGAATGAATGCGTGGATTGAGGGCCGAATGCGGTTCCGAATTTTGTGGATGCGGTTCGAATCCGGATAAGAAGACTGCGGATGCGGATCGGATATGGATGATCAAGCTGTCATTTGTGCAGTGCTCTAGTTATCCGTGACTGGATGAATTGATCAATCAATCTGCCTTGTTGAAAAATGCACCCAGTGGTAAAGAATCACATTCTTCATTTAAAGGGATTTAAACTAAATTATTATGTTCAAAATCAAACAAATATAATTTAAATCATCTAAATCTCAATTTCTAAAATTAAAAATACAATTTTTTAAAGCTTGCTTTTATGCAGTTTTCTTCTGTTTGATTGGTGGTGCCGTCTCGTGGCCATATCGTAACACATCAAAGCCGGAAAATAGATTCGAGATAGAATAGAATAAATCCTCAGCTGAAAAAGGCTAGATGAATACGCGAAAAAAAGGCTCACGAGTTCTTTGTGACCAGTTGCTCAGCCCCGCTCTGTTACACTTGGTCATAAACGTTCACTGTTCAAAAGTAACTGACTCCACTGCCGACACACCCTAGTTGTTTATAAAACGAAAACATATTAAAAAGGCTGGCCAGCCATTCCCGATTTGTTAAAGTAACCGCTCATTCACACTGGAAGCGGATCCGCGTTCGCAAAGCGGTTGAGAATGCGATTGTATAAAGACCCATTGCAATTGCACGCGCACTCGATGACATCAAGTGCGCGTGCAATTGTACTGGATCTTTATACAACCGCGTTCGCAACCGCTTTGCGAACGCGAATCCGCTTCCAGTGTGAATGAGCGGTAAGAGTTTTACAGTGATTCAGTCAGGTACTCTCACATGTCAGATGAGACGTCGTTGCTGACAACATGTCCACTTACAAAACAAACGAGCTGGTGAAGGTTTAACATAATTTTAGTGAAACCCCCGAGAATGGGGAAAAATACGAAGGACAACACAACACAGAAAGTGGCAAAGAGAGACTCTGTCTTGTGTTGTCCTTCATCTTTTTTCCTAGTCTCGGAGGTTTGACAAACATTATGACCACTTTTCTGATGTTTGGTGGGCATGCTACAGGCACCATAAAGAGATAACCCGCTCAACAGAGACATGTGAAATCATATTGCGACGGTTTGTTTGAGGTTCATAAATTGGCAGAAAAGTATCGCATTTTTTTTATTTCACCCAATGAGTGTTCCATATTGAAAATGTTACACTCCTGGATTTAGGTTCTTGAGTCCACGGCGATGGTCTGCAGTTCCACACGAGCATTCTGAGGAAGGCATTCAAAGGGTTAGATGATGACATTGGACAAGAAATAACAAGTTTATGTTTGGTGAGATGGAGATTAGACGAGGCTTATCTCTTTTATGAGTAAAGATACCTACATTGTGCAGGCCAGACACCTCGACTACGACCCGTGCTGGATACTTGCTTGAAAATACTAGATTGAAAAAAAAATACAAATTTTTATAAAGAGGTTGTAACCTTTATTTTTATCAAAATTTGAGTTTGCTTCATAATTTTACTTACCCTCTTTGTAAACGCTGTTGAACGCATCAGTATCGTTGATATCAGCAAGGTACACCGTCACAACTGCGACTGTAATAAGAAAACTGAAGTTTAATCGGACGTATTCGAGAACCTTGAATGCTATGTCTACTAGAATAGCCGGAAATACTCTTTCCGGAGAAATGCAGTCTAGTTTTTCACAGCGCGTGAACACGAAGCGCTAATTTAATGCCCTCACACGAAATTGTTAACCTACGCTGGCGTTTGAGGATATGCAGAATCCAACTCCGTTTGTATTTTTCCCGAATAACCCCCTCCACGACACGTCCTTCACTCGGCACCAATTGTACGTCACAGTGATTCGCGATGCACCATTCTGTGAGAAGGTGTACGCGCTTTTGTGTTTTGAGCGTGTATTGTTTTGCAATTTTATTTCTAAGATAAAGAGCAGGGGTCGGCAACCGGCAACCTTTTGCAGCGGTTGGCCGGGTCGTCACTCAGCCAACATACAGGGGTCCGGACAGCAAATCGCGAAGTATAGTGATGCCGGACAATGCCAATAAACCAATCTCAATAAAAGCTCGGTGCATGCGTTAATCGCCGTCATAGCTTTAGTTCACAGGAGGCAGACCGTTCCATCTCCTGCTCTACAAGCGCAAAGCTCCAGCGAGGTCGTCGCACGTGCACAGGGACTTAAGTGTCATGGATGCATTGCTGCACCGGTGGCGTAGTCAAACTGACTGGTGAGATCGGTCTATTGGAAGTGTTCCTCGTTTCTGTCCAACTCCATTTGAGGTCAAAACTACCTTGTGACCCTTGAGCAATAAATGAAATAG
This sequence comes from Ixodes ricinus, assembly GCA_037355805.1. Lineage (NCBI taxonomy): Eukaryota > Metazoa > Arthropoda > Arachnida > Ixodida > Ixodidae > Ixodes > Ixodes ricinus. Next base: position 226,602 of record JAZHYW010006400.1, read on the forward strand.
CGCGCAAAACAACGAAGACGAAAGGCAAGTGGCACTGGAGGAGTACTGTGTACGTCTTCTCCCCGTCTTCGTTATTGTCCTCGCAGTTTCATTTATTGGTTAATCATGAACTAACTCGTCCACATCTCCACTCTCGTGCCGGGTGCCGCACAAAACCGCCTCGCGAACCGCGGGTTGCTGACCCCTGATCTACAGTATAGTGTTCACCTGCCGGTTAAAGGCTTAAACGCCATAAAGCAGTGAGCGAAATAACAGAGTCTGGCTGAGCAATATGTATGCTTGTCTCTCCTTCTTATATTTTGTTGTCTCGGATTATGCAACGCAGTGACTAAAGCACTTGCCGCATGAGACACATTAAATTGCTCACAGTATACGAGCAATTAAAGATTAAAAGCTGCTGCGTCAAGTGAGGTGAGATATAATTTGCAACATATTGTGAATGCAGTGTCAAAGCAACCGTTGTCATATGCCATAATTTTTAGAAGCGCCGCGCTTATGGTATTTAATATATTATTCGGCTTTGGATTTCTTTCTATCGAATTATGATTACAAATATTTATTGATTCCAATTAGACAAGACAGCGGATTTCCACCATATTTTCAGTATACTGCGCTGCAGCTTACTTCTTTGACCTGGCGACTTACCGTTCTTGAAGCTCAACCGTCCAGCCTTAAGGACATTCCCCAGATTCGTCAGTGCCTAGTGGATAACAAAAAAGTGGACATGAACTCGAATCCAGTTTGTATCACATGTATCGGTCGCGTTTTATATAGAGACAACCGGAATGTCCACAATTTGCGTCTTGCCCATCGTCATCGAAGGAGAACGCAGTATCGCTTGAAGATTAATAAACGCCTCTAATAATGTCTTCCTATGAATACTACAAAAGGCTATATATCTCTAGGTGTCTGATAAACTGTACGTGCATATTAGTATAGCATATTACTAGGTCTGTCATTTTCAACGCAACACCAACAAGCGGATATGTTCCATCGACCTAAACCAAAATCAAGATATTCAGGAGGCTACAAAGATGACAGCGCACATGAAGCCATGATTCATCCATGGGGCAGACATTTGATTCATCAGTTCGGGTAATCCGAATCTTGTTTTGAAGACAGGAAGGGTGTCCCCTTCACTTATGGCTAAAAACGCGGGGAAAGTATGTGTTACGATCCAGACATAAAACCATCAAAAAATAACGAATCTCACTGAGACTCAAGGACGCGCACATACCTGTTTATTGCATGCCGTCACTTTAATTTTTGAACAGCACAGCAGCTCTCACACATGTGTCGTTGTTTGTTCGGCTTATCGGAATGTTTTCGAAAACTAGAATTCGAAAACATCTCTACGTTTTCAGAACAAAAAGAACGTAAAATATCACAATAACATCCTGGGGAATATAGAACGCCACAGTGCTCACGAACAAGTCAGCGTTTGCCCAAACCAGGTGGGGCCCCTGCGACATTTGCGATGTGACGTCTGTGCAACGCACTAGTGTAGAATGCCGGATGTTGGCTCAGACCATAGCCTCCTCTATATTCACAAAGCCTGGCAGTTCGACGACGGAGTCATAGAGTGCCCGGTCGCAGATTTAGAGCGCGACGATCTGGTAGTACAGAGCATCAAAGAGCATTTTTCTCGGGGAAGCTGGACGACAGCGCACGGCTTTTGCAGTGGTGAGGATCCGAAACACAGTTGTTCGGTTGGGAGAAGTGTGTTTCGGTGTCTCGCCGCAGCGGGGCGCCAGTCACGTGGCTCTCCTTTCATCCGTTGTCTGCCGCTCCACTTTTTCCATTTCGGCGGCTGCTTCTACTGGCGATCTGCCAGGCTTTGTCAGTATATAGGAGGCTATGCTCAGACAGATGACTAGGGCCACTAATCGTGTTTGGTTCCCCTATCAAGAGGTGGCGCAACACGTTGCAAATGTTGTAGTATTTCATAACGGCTGCGGTCGATTAGATTGAAGATGAGTAGCTAAGTATTTTAACTATCACATAAAATTAAACCCACGGTGAGGCACATTATGAAACTAAAAGAAATAAAGGCAAAAGCTATTACATAGTGGACACGACGCGTTGCTCACCTGTCTTCTGCTTTATCTGCCATCACCCGGTGTTTTTTTTTACGTATTCTTTCTTGTTTTGTATTAGAATGCGGCTGTCTTTAAACATAAAGACACACTGTATAAATAACTGGAATAAGCGTATAAGCAATTTGTAGAAATACGTGCCGGCGCCGCTTTTTTGGCTTATTTTAAAGAGGGCTCAAGGGTCGGTGGCGTAAGTCGCTACTTTTGTCGTGTTTTGTGCGACACAAGGCAAAACCATTAAGAATGGTTCATACATTCGTGATTGACTGTACTCGAGTTAGCGCCGTACTCTCGTACCCACTTACAAATATGGGACACACTTGCAGGCTGGCGCCATTTATCATGGAAGCCCTGAAACCGACTGAATGTTTTGCAGTATTTGTGAGATCAAATCTAGGCACCATCTATGAGAAATTATAGCTTGTATGAGTTATAGCATTTTCAAAATTGTTTCGGGCCCACGGCGAAACAATGATACGTAAAAAGAAATAAAAAATTGAATTCGCAGCCCAAAGGCCCGTTCACACACTTAAGACTGCTTACGACCGTGTGCCTTCAAACCTCTTAAAATATCTTACGACGAGTGAACACAGTTGGCGCCACCTATGGTATAGCCTTGGAACACTGGGTATTTCCGTATATCCCGTATATTTGTTTTTTTCGTGCATCTTTTCTTTTTTATGCTTTTATACCTTTAGACCAAAGTGGAAAATAAAAATCAAGATGATTTTTTTAAATCGTGTTTAAATTATAATTTAAATTGTGTTTTTAAATAATGATATAAATCCTACCATTCTTACAGTGAAGCTTTAAGTAATACCTTTCCTTCACAAATAATTTCCAAAATATTTTCTTGCATTTATTTCATGCTCCCTATGTGCATTTGTTTTTCTAAACGAAATAGTCATCGGCAAGAAAGACTATAGCAGGATGAACACGAGCAAAAAGCAGTGCTCTTCTGTACGAGACGGAACGTTTAGATTTATTTCTACCTTCTACTTCGTTCGTCAGTCACGTGGTGTGTTATTTACGAGTAAATCTTAACGTAAAAAAATAAAAAAACGAAAACAAAATGCAATGCCATACTGCAAGGCAAAGCGCAAAAAAAATATAATAAAATTTTTTTTTTAACTAAGTACAAAAATCAAGCTGTTTTTGCTTCGGATGGTCGGATTTACCCCAATAAATTTTGTTAAATAAAGTGTTCGTTAAATTTACGCCGATTCGTTCCTTTGCAGTGTTTTCAATATACTGATGGATTAGTCAATCTATTATCTGCCAGGTTTAAACCAGCTTTTACACGTCAGAGTATCTAGTCGCTGACGTATATAACTGGGCGTTGCTACAACGGGAAAGGGCGCCTGACAAATAAACCGAACAGACCATGTCGAGTACGTTGTTTCGTGGTTTGCAAGGCGCATTCATTAGGCATTGCAGAGAGGAGGAAATGTGATCAGCAATAATGGTGAAAACACGTATCGAAAACCTTCGTGCGTGGCATGGTGGTTGCAACTAGTAACGGCGCAGTAACGACCGCGGAGGGATAGTAATTGTCAGACTGACAAATGTTCCACTAATGTCTTTGAAGAGTGCGGCATCTAAAGAAAACAATATTACCTGTCGAGTTTCGTTGATGATTCCACCGGAGATTAAGGTATTCGTTTCGGGGATCAGTCCAATTTGTCCCGAGATATACATGGTGCACCCAACACGGATTGCGTTGCTGCAAAAAACAACAAAAAAGCATTTAGAACAACATATTCACAAAGAACCCTTCATTTTCTATTAACTTTGTCAATGTATCATTCTAGACAAAATAGAGGTTCCCAGCAGCCGTCAGTAATCAGCACCAGCACGAGCACTAAGTGGAGCCTCTCTGAACAACTTTTTCCCCCCAGGTTCCAGGAGAAACAAATGCGATAGTCGATAAAAAACGCAAACTTTTTTTGTTGCTTTTTTGACAAAATAACACATTACGAAGTGTGCACTTCTATAAAGGAATAGGTTTGCCTGAAAATTAACGCTATGCATATCCTATGGTATAGCAAGATCGATGATGTTTATCGGCTTCCACTAAGCGCAAGTTGACCAGAAGGTCACCAACACGCCAGCCTCCTTCTGTGTTGGAATCCTTGTTTTCTCTTTGTGAAGCAACTCCTGCAAATCCTTTGTCCTAACAAATTTTAGACATTGACAGAATGGAAACGGCACGGAGGCCTTTCAGTCGCCCCGACTTCATCGCGCGCCATCTTCCCACATTCGATTACGCTTTGGCACCTAGTGAGCTTTGAGCGTGCAAACTCAATCAAAGCACGATGTAAGGCAACATGCTCGTGCTGGAGGCCGAGTTCCTGAAAGAGACGCCCGGGCGGTTTCTTTTCTCTCGGTGAATATAGATAGTTCTCCCGTCCTTGTTGCCTACAACGTTTAAGCCGTGATCTTAAGTTATAGGCTCTCGATCCTCAAGCAATCTTCCTTACCTCAGTGGTCCTGTAACTTCGGCAACGTCGGGACTGGTGACAACTTCTCGCCGGACGTAGCACTGTTCAGCGCCGACGTCCAAGCAACTGCAGAAGACGCTCAGAAGCGCAAGACGAATTAGAAGACTTCCCATCATTCTGGTCCTTCTCGGCGGTAGAAGTGGCAGGGGCGGCGAAAGTATCAGCCGTAAAATTGGGCGATAAAGAGCTACGGCGCCGCTCTTGGGACGTGACAGATATAGATTAGGCCTTAGATGCTCACTGAAGATACCACTTTCTAAAACTAACCGAGTATCAAGACAGATTGACGGGACAGCAGCTCGCAGGCGAGCGCGGGAAGACACTGTGGCTGCAGTTTATGAAAGCCGGCGACTCGGCACCCCTCGCTAAACTGGATCCGGGGCTGTCAGGTGACCTTGACGAGCTGTGCGACGCAAATGTTCGTTCGGTCAATCAGAAGACTAGGATAGGAGAGGTCGATGTGCGCTACGTTTACCCGTTTGTTTGAATGTGGGCATGCGGGCTTGCTTTTGATTGAGTCTACGCGCATATACTGACGCGAGTACCGCAGTGATAGGATGTGCTGCAGCTGTGTTTCGTTGAACCAGCTGGCACAAAACTTTCGCCGCTCATACCGCAGCGTACAGTCCTTTAGTCAACTGTATTTTCTATGGACTTTTTTTCGCGAACAATTTCGACACTCATTTTAGTTTGACGTATATAACCGAACCTTTATACATGACGTGAAAATTTGGACAGTTTTTTTTTAGAACTTGACTACAGTCATTTAGAAAGAGAGACTGAATGCGCATACAAAAATAAATTAAGTTAAATGTAGAACGTTTACGCTATAAAGAACAAACTGCTCGCCTACGTACTTTCGCTCCTTGCAAAGGCCTGAGTATTAATTTAGAGAGCCTAGAGACCGCCAGGAAACGAAGTTTCAGTTCCATGGCATCATGCCATAGTCCCCCATATTTGAGCCAGCCGTCTGAGGAACCGCAGGTCAGCACTTATTTACTTTAACTTCACATAACAGATGTGGCGGTGTGCGCATGCGTAAGGGTATATATATAACGCGAATAATGAGAGGAGCGTTTGTGTGACAAGTTTTAATGCAGCACCTGTCACCGCGTATGATTATTACGTTGGTCCCCATGAACTGAACAGTCCCGTAGACAGGGGATTCAATAAGCAATTGGTCAACTGCGATGGCATCGATTTCCATGCTGGACCCTGTGTGAAAAAACAAACAAAAATCAAACGAATACTATAGTCAACCTTTTCGTGATCGATGA